>JAHZUS010000204.1:0-13752 GCA_020496755.1 Channa maculata | reverse complement strand
ATCTGTAGAGACTGCTGAGAACTGAGGACAGAGCTTCACAGCTTCTCTCTGAGAGGTTACAGCCACTCAGTCTAAAAATAATCCAGCAAAACAAAAGAAACCAGTTACAAACATTAGTTTTCTATCATGCCAACAACAATCCACTTAATCTGAAATAGTCTACGTGCACATACAGAGCTTTGTTGGAGGCTTTGACCACTGGCAGCAGCCTCAGAAGAGCCTCCTCTGAAGCAGAGTATTTCTTCAGGTCAAACACATCCAGATCTTTTTCTGATGACAGTAAGATGAAGACCAGAGCTGACCACTGAGCAGGAGACAGTTTATCTGTGGAGAGACTTCCTGATCTCAGGGACTGTTGGATCTCCTCCACTAGAGAACCATCATTCAGTTCATTCAGACAGTGGAACAGGTTGATGCTTTTCTCTGCAGACAGATTCTCACTGATCTTCTTCTTGATGTACTGGACTGTTTCCTGATTGGTCTGTGATCCACTTCCTGTCTGGGTCACAAGGCCTCTTAGGAGATTCTGATTGGTCTGCAGTGAAAGACCGAGGAGGAAGCGAGGAACATGTCCAGTTGTCCATTTGGACTCTGTAAGGCCTTGTCCACAGCACTCTGGTAGAGAAGCTTTAGTTTTGTTTTGTCTCTAAATATTTTAAATGACTTGGATGTTGATTCTGACAGCAGATTGACTCCAGAGTTGATGAATGTCAGAAGGACATGAAGAGCAGCCAGAAACTCCTGAACACTCAGATGGACGAAGCAGAACACCTTGTCCTGGTACAGTCCTCTCTCCTCTATAAAGATCTGTGTGAACACTCCTGAGTACACTGAGGCTGCTCTGATATCGATGTCACACTCTGTCAGGTCTGATTCATAGAAGATCAAGTTTCCTTTCTGCAGCTGCTCAATAGCCAGTTTTCCCAGAGACTCAATCATCTTACTGCTCTCTGGACTCCAGTGTGGATCTGTCTCAGCTCCTCCATCATACTTGATGTTCTTCAGTTTGGACTGAACCACCAGGAAGTGGATGTACATCTTAGTCAGGGTCTTGGGCAGCTCTCCTCCCTCTCTGGTTTTCAACACATCCTCCAGAACTGTAGCAGTGATCCAGCAGAAGACTGGGATGTGGCACATGATGTGGAGGCTTCGTGATGTCTTGATGTGGGAGATGATTCTGCTGGCCTGCTCCTCATCTCTGAATCTCTTCCTGAAGTACTCCTCCTTCTGTGGGTCAGTGAACCCTCTGACCTCTGTCACCATGTCAACACACTCAGGAGGGATCTGATTGGCTGCTGCAGGTCGTGTGGTTATCCAGAGGCGAGCAGAGGGAAGCAGGTTCCCCCTGATGAGGTTTGTCAGCAGCACATCCACTGAGTTGGACAAAGATGAACACAACCTGGAACTCTTCAAACCTGCTGATTCCTGCTTCTTTGGTTTCAGGAAAGAAGTGATGAACAAGTTCCACCAAGCTGAGCTTTTTCTCTTTCAGCACATTCAGCTCTCTGAAAGTCAATGGAAATGTGAGCTGTATGTCCTGGTTGGCTTTGTCTTCAGCCCAGTCCAGAGTGAACTTCTGTGTTAAGACTGTTTTCCCAATGCCAGCCACTCCCTTTGTCATCACTCTTCTGATTGGTTCATCTCTTCCAGGTGAGGCTTTAAAGATGTCTTCTTGTCTGATGGTTGTTTCTGGTCTGTCTGGTTTCCTGGATGCTGTTTCAATCTGTCTGACCTCATGTTCATCATTGACCTCTCCAGTCCCTCCCTCTGTGATGTAGAGCTCTGTGTAGATCTGATTCAGAAGGGTTGGGTTTCCTGCTTTAGCGATCCCTCGAACACACACTGGAACTTCTTCTTCAGGTTAGACTTGAGTTTACGTCGACACAAAGGAGCCTCAAATCCTGAATGAACAAAGAAGAAATGAAATCAGTGAGTGGATCCTTCAGAAAATCAGAGAATCTAAACATTTAAGTGTCTGTAGAGTTTTTCTTCCTCCATCAGTTTTATCATCAGTGGAGGACAAACAGCCTCTGATCTGATACAGATGTGTGCAGCATATTTACAGCAGAGTTGGAAATGGAAACCTCTCTCCTGCTGTTTCCATTTCCTCTTTCCATCATGTTCAATCTGTTCAAATCCTCTTACTGCTCTGCAGACAGTCAGCCAGCTCCTCCTGCTTCATTCTCCTCAGGAAGTTCACTGTGATCTTCACAAATGACTCTCTGCTGCTCCTCCTCTGCTCTTCATCCTCCTCATCCTCCCTCTGACTCTCTGAGCATTCTGGGTAATCTGCTCTCAGGACCCTCTGGATCTCCTTCAGCTGGTTCTTCACAAAAGTGACAATGTTGTCCTCCAGCAGCTGGAACAGAATGAGAAGTGGACATTTCATTTAAACTGGTAGAAGACAACATGTGATTCATCTGTCAGTCTGAAGACCTGCTGGTCTGAACACAGCAGCATGGACTCTGTTAGGACCTGAATGGTTGTTGAACATTCAGTCTGGGTTTTATGTAGTTCATAGTCAAAGTGTGATTGGACATGTACAGACCATAAATATGGAGTCCAGGTCTGGTTGATGCTGCTGGGCAAACTGATCACTGTGAACCTCTGAGCTCTGCTGCTCAACTCTGGGGAGAAAATAGAAACTTTAAGGAAATGTAATGACTCATAAACAAAGTGAGTAAAAAGTAAGTGTTCATGTGGACACCTGGTGGACACCTTCACTTCAGGACAAATGGGAAACACTGAGTAAAAGTTGCAGTACAGTGGCTGAATGTGGACAGGGTGTAAACCTGTATATCCTGCACATATTAAAAGATGTTTCTTGTCTTTTAAGCCTGAAGGTGGTAGTTGAAGGACAAAAAGGTCTTGTTAGCTTTACAGGTCAGTTGCATGAACTTCTGAATGTCAGGATTCAGCTTGAAATTCTTACCTTCCATCAGCAGTTTGTTCATCTTTAAAGTCAATAGAATGAATCTTAAACCTGTTAGTCGTCATGGAGACCGAGCTGTGTATCATCCTGATATAAACAGGTGACAAAGTATTTGAAAGCTAAAAAAGAGATGATTTTTGACTGAATCTCATTTGCAGTTTTCCTGTTTTTGGTTTGTTGCTGACTCAATACAAAGTGTTTGTGCTGTAAACGTCTGAACTGTGACAACAGTATTTGGAATCAACCTTAATAAACTGCAGATGTTATGTCTTCAGGTCACTAAAGCTCATATGGACATTGTCCTGTCAGGGTTATGACTAAAGTCGTGTTGCCACCAACAACTGTGAAGGTGATAGAAAGGGAGATGAGCAGCTGGTCAGACTAGATCAGGCTGATCACTGTGAACCTCTGAGCTCTGTTGCTGAACTCTGGGGAGAAAATAGAAATGACTGGATGGATGAGTAAACAAGTGAAATAGAAATTAACCATGTGAACAAGCGGTGGATTCCTTCATTTCACTGAAAATATGAGTACAGTGGCTGAATGTGGACAGATTGTAGAGATTCATGCTGGAGGTGGGAATTGAAGGACAAAACATCAGACATGTTTGTCGTACAGGTCAAATGAAACAGCTTTGTCATTCTTTTAAAGTATGTTTCTACACTGAATTGATCCAAATTTTTTATTTTCCCATTTGAACCTGTTTTTCTAATTCGCTTCAAAGTAACCAGCACCAGTCCTGGTAAAACTTGCAGTGATTCCGTTTACTCAAAGGACATTTCTACTTCAGAGCAAAAGGATTTACAAGTCACATGACCTCATGACGTAGCGCCAGCTCGCTTCGAAAAAAGAATCTTTTGACCGCCATTATTTTTTCGCTCGCATGCGAAGAGAGTGTGCTGCACAAGAAAACTCCTGTTCAACAAGGTAAGATGTTAATCTTATTTTCAGACTTTAAGGTAAATAGCTTTTGCATTGTCAAATTTATGATAAGTGTCTTGGACTACAGACCAACTTCATATGCTGTACCAAACGGTGTGCTTGTTAGCCAGTATTAACTAGCTAAGCTCACGTTTAACTTTTCCCAAACCCATAAGAAAAGTTGGCAAAACTGCTAAACTAAACTTTATATTAGCTACATTTAGGTAATGCAGGCCAAAGATATCAAAAAGAATAGTTATGTGGTGAAAATACAATATAAATACTTGTGACATGCTAGCAGCATGCTTGTGGGCTACGGGGCTCATCTTTGTGTGTAACCTTAAGAACTATACTGTCAGGCCATGTACCTGTATTATATTAGTATTTCATATGGTAACTTTTTTCCGCGGGGTGTTACCCGTGGTACTGTTTACAGCCAGTGCTTATACTACTCCGTCTCAGGTTCCTCCGTCAGGTGCGCGCACACACCCTCAGGTGGAATCATGAAGGAGTGGAGGAGAGCGTCAATGTATGTGGACACTTTTTCTGAAGACAAATGTCGATATTATTTCAAGTGCTCTGTCTCTGGTGACTAGGAATCAGTTTATTACAACTTACATTTCACCTCTTTAACATCGGTGAGGTGACGTTACAGTCGTAAAATGGCAGAGGTTAAACGTATTTTGCAGCCTGCCTGTGTTTGCGCCGAGCAGTGCTGTGAAGCGCTGTCGGTCGAACGCAGCCGCCTTGGTGCAAATGCACTGTTCGGAAAAGCTGTCCGCCTGAACAGCTAATAGTCCAAGGTAACCCCGATAAGACCTGGCTGATTGAGAATCGTCACCGACATAAGACTTCTCGATGTGATAAGCACATTGCATGTCCTATGACGTGTTCACAATAAAAGCACCACGTTGTTTCGCTAGGGTAATGCTTTTATTGTGAAGCAGCGACAGCACTTAAGTTACTGCTAATACAAACCAAGCCTTAACATAGCTCTTACTCGGCTGAAAGCGATAAATATAAAATATGACTGACTCCTCAAATTACAACACTCAAAAGCAGGCACACAGGAAGAAAATAGAATTAAGATAGGCTAAAAAGGTAATACAATTTACTCTCAACTAAGAAATGCAAAACTAAACATGACACCTCACGTTTTGTTTTTTTAAATTAATTTACAGGTTGGAAGGCTTTTCCCTCAGGGACTACTGTTTAAGCCATACTTCACAATTTGGTAAGTCTAGAAATGCACAACCATGAACATGTACATGTACATTTTAATAAGAAGTTATATAACCAAAATTAAAAAGTTATAGGACTAAACCTGATCATGAGCAGATACTAATTAAGGTTAAATATGGAATAATGTTATTTATTTGACTTGATTGGATGGGGTACAAGAGTATGAAATTGGGAGGTAATATAGGTTCACATCAGTTTTATTTAAAAGTGAGAACTTAACAAGATTAGGAATATTGTAGCAGTGCAGTGTGCCTAGATGCCCTTGGTTTAGTCTGTAAAATGTCAGAAAATTGTGATTGCCATGCAATTGTCCTATAGCCCAATGTGATGAGCCCAATCTCTTAAAATGTTCTTTGACTTGTGTTTTAATCAATCCTAAAGTCTTCTTGACTTTAGGATTGATTAAACACAACTAAATGTTTGTTTAAAATAATAGGATTAATCACAAGTTAAAATGGTTTGGATGAATTCTCTTTTGATCAACTAATGAATTACTCAACTGTTTCCTGCAGCTGTAGTGACACAGACACAGGATTTCAAATGTTTAATAAATTTGCAGTTTATTTCTAAAAAATTATAATTGATTCAGTTCAGATTCAGTTTAAAGATCAAATTCTTTGCACTTCCACATTCATCAGGAGACTAGGAAAGAACAAAGACTGTGGTACGTCACTTCAAGAAGATCTGAGCTTCTTAAACATTACAAGCTTGAACACAGACACAATGGACGTCGCAATCCCTATCCATGCATCTATTTCAACTGTCCATGCACTTGTAAGACTTGGAATGCACTTTTGACCCATCTTTCAAGATGTATCATATCAATGTCTATTATGTAGTTACAATCAACTTTCAACTTTAAAAAAATATTTTGAACACATAGCACAGCATCTAAAAAACAACGAGACTGTTGATTGTGTGTTTGAAGGGTATTCATACAAAACAAATGTTTATGGTTCATTTCGGACTCATAGAAGTAGAAAACATAAAGACTTCTCAGTAAATAACTTAAAGTCTGGAATACTTGAGAGACAGTGTTCAAGCGTAGGTCATTCCACTGACAGTCATTCTGACACTATTGAGATTGAGTGTGAGGCATTAGATGATAATTTAAGAACAGATGAAGTGGCAGATTCTAGCTTTGATGTTCTGAATTCAAATGACTTGCCATGCAGTATTGAGCTCAAAGTTGCCTCGCTGTTATTGAAGCTAGAACATATTTTTCTTGTTCCTAGTGTAGCCGTCAGTGAGCTTTTACAAGAATTTGACTATTTAATAAGTACTGCTTCTGTCCCTCTTATTTACCAAACTATATATCATATATCAAAGAATCAAACTAATTGATTCTTATCAATTATCTCATTCTTATAACAAGTATCTCATAATGGTACTTAAATACAGTACTCAAGTAAATGTATTTGATTACTTATCAGCTCTGAATTTGTAAATATAAATTACACGTGGGTTATAGTTAAAAATATGCAATACAATTAATACTTGCATTAAAATTATTGTTTGTTTATTTATTTATTTTTCAGATCCTTTGGATGTGCTGACATGGCAAAGAAAGGACCAGCGGTTGCGTGTTATTCTGAATCCTGATGATACCCAGAAGTTAATTCTGCCACAAGGAATTCTGGAGACAATGGAAGAGCTTATGAGTGAAGTCAGAAAAGTTTGTGGGTTAAGTGGGACTTTTAGGCTGCAGTACCAAGACAAAGACTTTGGAGATGCACTAGTAAACCTGACAACAACTGCTGAACTTGAGGATTTAGCCACTGTCAAGGTTATTCTGGTAACAGAAGACTCCAGGCAAACACTGGATCACTCTGTCCATGATGAGTCAATTTCTGTTAATACAGATGACACAGAGCTTCTTTCCTCACCTTCTAGCTCAATTTCTATCAGAACACAAATGTGGCCAAGAGATTTTACTATACCAACATTGTCCTATGACACTGAACTGCAGTTAGAAAAGGGAAATGCAGCATACAGATCAAACATGACAAGGTTGGCACTTAGTTCAAAAATGAAGTCAGATATTCTGGAAAAGGTAGCTGAAGAGATTTTCAAGTTCAAAGCTTATCCAACAGATTCTGACTTCAGTGATGTTTCAGAAGCATAATTAAGAAGCATCCATGCCTATCTGAACCTGGCTCATACAACGGCTGCTATGGGTGGAAACAGAGACTGAAAACCAATATGGGCAACTACCGAACCCAACTTAAGGGCATTGGGTGTTTTGAGTTGCTTGCAAATTCACTAAAATCGAAACCTCTGGATGATGCATTGTCAGCAAAGAATGTAAAGAGACCAAGGCGAGGAGAGGCCAACCACATTCCTGATATTCCAGTTGGAGAGACCCTAGGAAAATTGGAGGATGAGAGACTGGCACTATTGAATGAAGTGAAGAAGCAAAACAATCGCATGGTAATAAAAGAGAAAATGGCCAAGACCTTTTCAATTCGAAGGCAAGAAATTGTCGAGAAGGAAATGGGAGTAGAGGAGTTAAAGGAGAGATGGCCGGCATTGTTTGGTGTGGATGAGGTAAGATGAAATGGTCAAAGACAAAAGGACTATTGTCATTTGGCAAAAGACTTTCAGAGTACTTAGGTTACTGACGTTTTACCAAGTAATTTTAAAATAACTAATAACTTAATCATAAGAATAGTTTAGTGGGTACAAAGAATGTTGCTTTGGATGTCTACAGGATATTGTCGACAAACATCTTTTTTTTTTCTTCCTTTTTTTTAAGATCAATGCTGAATTTCTGAGAATTACAACAGTACCACTTCAAGCAAGATTCCTGGCTTCACTGGACAAGCACCACAGCAAGCTCATAGAGATAATCAGAAAGAGAGGAGGGACTGTCAGAGAGAAGACCAGGGACATCCTTAAAGTTCTTGATCAGGTTTGTACTTGCTCAGTATATTGAAAAATTAGTTTCACAAGCATATTATCTATATACTCATATAACCCTTTCAAAAGGTCTATGGGGAATGTTGGAAGTGAGACATAAAATGTCTAAATATGTCCAGCACAGTACATATTATAGTGCAGTTTATTTTATTCAGGCATCTATCTTATTACAAGACTCATTTTTTTAAAGCCTTGGTGATTGCCACTGTACTATGTCTTCAGTGGCAATATGACAAAATGAACACTATGTGTAACAGTCTTGTACCGTGTTGGGTACCCACGGCACAAAATAAAGTTTTTTTTTTTCTTTTCTTTTTCATTCATTACATTTTTACATCACACACTAATTCATCAGATAGAATAATTTTCCTAATGTCTTCTATTTTATTAGGTTGTTCAAAAGGATGAAGCTGAATCAGAACTTGAGAGGTGCACCATGGCAGTGTTTGTTCTCAGGGAGAAAGATGATCTTCTCCAGCCACCACAGGAAATTGTGATTGTGGGATTGGGATTGAAGGTGTGGAAGTCATTAATAAGTTGCCGTCAGTGTCACATGCATGCGCTACATTATTTGGCCACATCTATGCACTAAACTTGAGTTATCAACCTGAGCTTAAATACACTTTTGAATCACTGCAGAAAGTTTTCATGGTGGTTGAGCCAAAGAAAATTTCACGCAGAGTGTGCAGTTTGAGTGTCAAGCTCTGAGCATGAGATAAATCATGACATTTGGATACATCATTTTTGTTCTGTTCTGTTGTAATGGCTGTATTCAAAATCAGCATTTTCAGATAGTTGGAGGGGCTAGCAAGTTTTAGATTTTACATTAGAGCTACAGTGTTTAATTGAATGATGATAAATTTTGTTGCATTCTTGCTGATCTTAATTTCATTAACAAAATAGACAGGCCTTTATTTATTTTTATCTAAAAAAGAAGATAAAAAATTAATTGCTTGTTCATACAGTTCAAAACAGTGTTTTACCAGCACCAAAAAAAAAAAATGCCTTTATTGACATTTCTCTTAACTTTGCTTTTGCAATATTTTAAATATCACTAATAGTCCCTAATAATTTTACAAAGAATTACCACAGTTGAACAGTTTTAGCAATTGTTTATACAGTTCTATGCAGATTGAAGTACACATCTCACGTTTTTTAACAATGGTGAGATGCACAAACTTTACTTCTCAAGTTCTAAGTAATGAAAACAGTTCTAGAAACTTATATTTCACTCCAAAGACCATAATTTACGTCATACCTTTTATTTTTATTTAATTTTTGTAAATTCGTTATTTATTTATTTTTAATGAACAAATGTTTGTGTTAATGTTGATAGAAAATCTTTGGCTGTTTCAATGTTAAAATGTAAGTTGTCACAAAGCAGAATATTTTACGGTTTTGATCTACACAAATTAATCTGATGGCTTAGGTGGAAGTATATTTTTGATTTGAGTACAGACAAGATATTGATTTAGGTAATATAATCATTTTTAATTTATTATGACTCATACTTTTAACTTGAGAAAATTTAGAAAAATTAGCTGTGACAAAATTAGAAGAAATTATATTAGGTTCTTCCAATGTAAAAGTTACACTTGTGTTTAATTATGACTGTGAGGTATTTCTAAAGTGAAATATTGGGTTATTACAAAGTGAATAAATAGATTTTTGACTTGTGTGGATGCAGGTTTTCGCTTTGGGGAAAAGTAAAATTATTATTAGCATTTAATCAAATTAATCATTTTAATAAAAAGCAATAAAATTAGCTGTAACAAAT
Source organism: Channa maculata (assembly GCA_020496755.1). NCBI lineage: Eukaryota > Metazoa > Chordata > Actinopteri > Anabantiformes > Channidae > Channa > Channa maculata. The sequence continues at coordinate 3,961 of JAHZUS010000204.1, read as the reverse complement.
TGCAGTAATTTTTAGGTTGATCCAAAGTATCATTTTTTTCAGGTCAGTTTCATGGACTTCTGAGCAACAAGATACTGTTTAAAATTCTTACCTACGATCAGCAGGTTGTTCATCTTTAAAGTCAATGTCTTGATCCTTAGATACGTCACTCTTCATAGAGACGTGGCTGTGTTTTGGTTTCTGCTCCTTCATCCTGATACAAACAGTGACAAAGTATTTTGAATCTAAAAAACTGATGATTCTATGAACTTTCATTAGCAGTTTTCCTGTTTTCAGTATGTTGCTGACACTTGACTCCAGACAAACTGTAAATGATGTGACCTTTTTTTTTATCATCCTTTATACATAGCAGATATTATGTGACACCAATAAGACACTGGATAAAGTGTAAGTCTTCAGTTCACTAAAGAGATGAGCAGCTATCAAAGCAAGAACTTCAGTTCTACTCAGACTATAAACCTGAAGATGAATCAGAAAATAAAAAGCTCAGTTTTTATTTTTTACCTATGATCAGCAGCTTGTCCACCTTTAAAGTGAATTAGCCCACGCATAGAACGGTCACTCTTCATAGAGACCCGGCTGGGTTCAGCAGAGTCTGGTCTCTGCTTCTTCATCCTGATCCAAACAAACAAGAGACAAATGAAAAGTAGTTTGAAGCTGAAAGCAGATGAATTGTGAGCAGACTGTCAGCAGCTGAAATGTTAGAAGCAGATAGAAAGTCAGTAAGAAGACAGTGGATGAGGAACGTTCTCCTGTTCATCAACATGGAATCTGATGAAAGACGCTGTCTCATCTTAGTTGCTTAGTTGACTAATCAGTGGTTGGCTCTTTGTTAACTAAGACAGTTAGTAGTTGATGATTAGTTCTTCTAAGCTGTTATTGAGGAGCTGAGTGGCAGATGTGACAGTGAGTGGGAATAATGATGGTGGACTGATTTGACATGGACAAGAGTCATGGACAGTTAGAGATCCTCATCTCACCTCTGGTCTTTGGTCTGGCTCTCATGTCCCCCACACAGAGTGGTTTTAGAGGGAGGGACTCCCTCCTCTCTGTCCTCACACTGATTCATAGCAGAGTCCACACCTGCTGGGAGCTGAGCTCAGTCTTTACAGCAACAACACTGACAATGTTCCCTTGAAGCAGCTGTGAGTTTCCAATGTTCAGTTTCTGGTTCTACCAACCTGTCCAGTGTTTTCTTTGTTACTTCTTGTCTCTGTCTCTGTCTCCCCAGCTGGATGAAGCAGACAGCCACCAACCTGATCCTGGTTGTGTCAGAGGTTTCTTCTCTAAAGTCTTGACTTTACTGTGTAAAGGGCCTTGAGATGATTGTGGTTGTGATTTGAAGCTGTATAAATAAAGTAGAGTTGAATCATGTACATTAATAGAACAAACTTCACTCATTGATCATGTAGCAGACCTACATTATCTTAGTAAATGAGCTGGAATCTGCTCATTTCCTCAGCTGTCACCTGATGAGGACTAAAGGCTAATAAACAGATAAAACAGTGTTTTCTATTTCTGACCTCTGGAACCTCACAGTCTGTTATCAGTGGTCAAGGTTTAAATATTTGAATGTGTCTATTTAATGAAAAAATATTCAGCTGAGACCACATGCAGCCACTGACACAGATCCAAATACAACCTGGTCTTCAAACAGTCACTAATCTTAAAGATCTTCACATCTGCCTCTAATCCATCCTCTGATCCCCTCAGGAAAACGTAGATCTAACTGAGCTCTGTGTGCTTTTCCTCACAAGGACAAAACCTTCAACCCCCATCAGCACGTCCTCTTGTAAATGTCTCCCTCTAGTGCTGAAACTTAGAACCTACATCAAGAACTAGTAGTTAACAGACTGATTATTTTCACTGATTTCATCTGTGCTGTTCTCCTGATCCATGTAGAGCTACAGCCAATAACACACTCAGCACTGTTTTCACATTAAAAGCCTGATTATTAACAGAAGGCTGAAGGACTTTTATTGTGACAATATTGTCTCAATGATGGAAGATTAATGTGATTCCTGGAAAAAAGTTAGTCTGGTGAACACATGATTTGATGATACTGACCAGGAATCAGCTCCATGAATGAAAAACCCTCAGTAATGTTGGATGTGGACAGTCTTTTCCCCTCCTCCCCATAACATTTCAGCCTCTGGGACAGTCCACACATGGACTGTGCTAAAGAGCTTTCAGTCAAAGCAAGTCTGTCTCAGTGTTGGAAGATGGTTGTGTTTTGGATAAAATGCAGCTCAGCCAGTTTGATCCAAGCTGTCCGACCAGTTCTGACACTCTGAGCTCAGATTACAATCAAACTGCTGTTGGTTCTACCTGAGAACCACTGACAGTAAAACCTGCAAATCCTTCTCAATCCACTCTCCTTTAACTCAGAGAAACTCTGAAGAATCAAAATGTGAAGGATTCAACAGATCTTAGGAAACAGATCATCATCATCCAGAAACATTTCTACTGTCCAGTCAAACAGTGATACAACACAATGTGATCCCAGTGATCCTGTTCATCACACATTTACACATTTCTCTGGTAGGATTCTCACCTGCTGAACTCACTTCAGGTCCACTTCCAGACACTTTCCACCTTCATGTGTAGAAGAAGCTGCTCATTGTCCCTCCTCAGTCCTGGTGTCTGTGAGCATTTGATCTGAGGACACCGTCACATCCTCATAACTTCAGAGTCCAAGTCTAAAAACATCCGGTCACGTCAAAACCAGTGGAACCTGTTTCAGAAACCCAGTTTCAGATGGTGGAGTTCTACTACCTGTCCACTAGATGGTGCTGACTGACCAGAGAAACTCCAGTACAGTAACATCCTCAGGAAATGGAAAATGGTGGAGATCCACCACTGATGCTTCTCTACAAACACACTTGAACTGGACCTCAATGATGTGGAGTCTGTGTCACATGAGCTGCTCACTACTGAAAATGTCTCTGTGTTCCTGTTTGATCCCCTCTGCCATCTCTCAACTCAACTCTGGGAGGAAAAGCTGACATGAGCACAGAAACGTATTCAGGACTTAAATACAATTCACAACAAATCCATCCATCATTTTATGAATCTTTTATTTTTATCTCATTTCTGTTCTACTGCTGCAAAACCAACTAGGCTTGAGATGACTGTTATGAATTGCTGCTATATACAGTGCTTTGAAAAAGTTTTCATACCCCATGAACATTTCGAGTTTTGTCACATTACAACCACAAACATAACTGTATTTTATTGGGATTTTATGTTATAAAGCAACACAAAGTGACACATAATTGTGCAGTGAAATTAAAATGATGAATGGTTTTGAAAATTTTACACAAATAAATATTTGAAAAGTGTCTCGTGCATTTGTGTTCACCCCTTTACTCTGATATACAACTAACTTTAATCCAGTGGAACCAATTTCCTTCAGAAGTCACCTAATTAGTAACTAGAGTTCACCTGTGTGTAATTTAATGTCAGTATAAATCCAGCTGTTCTGTGAAGCCCTCAGAGGTTTGTTAGAGAACATTAGTGAACAAACAGCATCATGAAGTCCAAGGAACAAACCACAAGGTCAGGAATAAAGTTGTGGAGAAGTTTAAAGCAGTTAGGTTAAAAAATATCCCAAGCTTTGAACATCTCACTGAGCACTGTACAATCTATCATCTGAAAATGGAAAGATTGTGGCACAACTGCAAACCTACCAAGACATGACCGTCCACCTACACTGACAGGCCGGGCAATGAGAGCATCAATCAGAGAAGCAGCCAAGAGGCCCATGGTGACTCTGGAGGAGCTGCAGAGATCCACAACTCAGGTGGGAGAATCTGTCCACAGGACAACTATTAGTCATGGGGATTCTTTTCTTCAGCAGGGACAGGGAAGCTACTCAGAGTTGATGGGAAGAGGAATGGAGCCAAATTGTTTTGGAAAATCAAGTATGAATGATTTTAATGCTTATGTTTTGTCTAGTTGT
>JAHZUS010000004.1:0-14095 GCA_020496755.1 Channa maculata | reverse complement strand
GAAAGTTCAGGAGGTAGAGAGTTTGACTAGTTTGTTTAACAAGATCTGGAGAGGAGAGGATGCCAGAGGACTGGAGGAAAAGGTACTGGTACCAATTTAAGAACAAGGAGATGCAGAGTGTGGAACCAGAGGAATGTGATGAGTCAACAATGAAGTTGTGGAAAGAGTAGGAAGTAGGCTAAGGGCAGAGGTGAACATTTGAAGAACATGGTTTCATGCCCAGAAAGAGTACAACAGATGGATTTGCTTTGAGGACTGATGGAGAAGTACAGAGAGGGTCAAGGGGTTATTGTGTTTCATAGATTTAAAAGCGTATGACAGGTGCCAAGAGAGGAGCTTTTTTGTATGAGGACGCTGGAGTGGCAGAGGAAATTTAGAGTGGGCAGGCATGAGAGAGCCAAAGACAGTGGTAGGTGTGCTGGTTGAAAGAGGAGTTTGTGAGGTGGGTCTGCATCAAGGATCGGCGAGCCCTTCTTTGTTTGCTCGTGATGGAAGACTGACAGATGAGGTTAGACAAGAATCTCCCTGGACTATGATGTTTGCAGATGACATTTTATTTGTAGTGAGAGGGGAGCAGGTGGAGGAAAATTAGAAGGGGAGGTCTGCTCTGGAAAAAGAGGAATGAAGTGGAAAGCAAGACAGAATACATGTGTCAATGAGAGGGACCCAGGGGAATGGTGAGGTTACAGGGAGCAGAGGTGAAGAAGGTGCAGGACTTGTACTTAGGTCAACGTTCAAAACGGGAGTGTGGGAAAAGAGGTGAAGAGGCAGTGCAGGCAGGTTGGAACGGGTGGAGAAAAGTGTGTGTTGTGTGAAAAAGAGTATCAGCGGAATGAAAGGAAAGGTGTTCAAGATGGTGGTGAGACCAAATGTTGTTTTAGAGACAGGGACAAGAAAGACAGGAGGCGACTGAGGTAGCAGAGCTTAAGATGTTGAGGTTCCCTTTTGGGAGGACAAGGATGGACAGGATCAGGAATGAGTACCAGAGGGGACAGCCATGTTAATGTTTTGGAGAAAAGTCAGAGAGGCCAGATTGAGGGGTTTGGACACGCTAGAGGAGAAATTGGAATATATCGTAGAAGGATGTGAGGTTGAGGCCAGGAGGAGGTCTAGAGGAAGACCAAAGAGGAGATTTATGGATGAGTGGGAGGACATGGTTATTGGTATGAAGAGGATGCAGAAGATAGAGTTAGATGGAGGCAATGATTCCTGTAACCTTTCTGGGGAGCAAAGGAAAAAATTTAAGAAGAGAAAAAAAGTATGCGCTTAAAAGCATTTTCAGGCCGAATGAGCAAATATGCTTGTTTCTGCCAATTGCAGCAAAATACTGAAAGGAAAGTGGGTTTGCCTTCATATTTGACCCAGAACAACTCAGTTCAGCATGGAAATATCATTGCAACAGCTTAAAGCCAGAAATCAAGAGTGTAGGTTTTTATGCGCTTAAAAGCATTTTCAGGCCGAATGAGCAAATATGCTTGTTTCTGCCAATTGCAGCAAAATACTGAAAGGAAAGTGGGTTTGCTATCATATTTGACCCAGAACAACTCAGTTCAGCATGGAAATATCATTGCAACAGCTTTTATTTAGCCAGAAATCAAGAGTGTAAGTTTTATGCGCTTAAAAGCATTTTCAGGTCAATGAGCTGATATGCTTGTTTCTGCAATTGCAGCAAAATACTGAAAGGAAAGTGGGTTTGTCATCATATTTGACCCAGAACAACTCAGTTCAGCATGGAAATATCATTGCAACAGCTTTTATTTAGCCAGAAATCAAGAGTGTAAGTTTTTATGCGCTAAAAGCATTTTCAGGCCGAATGAGCTGATTTGCTTGTTTCGCCAATTGCAGCAAAATACTGAAAGGAAAGTGGTTTGCCTTCATATTTGACCCAGAACAACTCAGTTCAGCATGGAAATATCATTGCAACAGCTTTTATTTAGCCAGAAATCAAGAGTGTAAGTTTTTATGCGCTTAAAAGCATTTTCAGTCGAAATGAGCAAATATGCTTGTTTCTGCATTGCAGCAAAATACTGAAAGGAAAGTGGGTTTGCCTTCATATTTGACCCAGAACAACTCAGTTCAGCATGGAAATATCATTGCAACAGCTTTATTTAGCCAGAAAATCAAGAGTGTAAGCTTATGCGCTTAAAAGCATTTTCAGGCCGAATGAGCAATATGCTGAAGAGCTTTCACAATTGCAGCAAAATACTGAAAGGAAAGTGGGTTTGCTCTTCATATTTGACCCAGAACAACCTCAGTTCAGCATGGAAATATCATTGCAACAGCTTTATTTAGCCAGAAATCAAGAGTGTAAGTTTTATGCGCTTAAAGCATTTTCAGGCCTAATGAGCAAATATGCTTGTTTTCTGCCAATTGCAGCAAAATACTGAAAGGAAAGTGGGTTTGCCTTCATATTTGACCCAGAACAACTCAGTTCAGCATGGTAATATCATTGCAACAGCTTTTATTTAGCCAGAAATCAAGAGTGTAAGTGTTTACGCGCTTAAAAGCATTTTCAGGCCGAATGAGCAAATGATGCTTGTTTCCAATTGCAGCAAAATACTGAAAGGAAAGTGGTTTGCCTTCATATTTGACCCAGAACAACTCAGTTCAGCATGGAAATATCATTAAAACAGCTTTTATTTAGCCAGAAATCAAGAGTGTAAGTTTTATGCGCTTAAAAGCATTTTCAGGCCGAATGAGCTGATGTCTGCCAATTGCAGCAAAATACTGAGCAGGAAAGTGGGTTTGCCTTCATATTTGTCCCAAGAACAACTCAGTTCATGCATGGAGGTATCATTGCAACAGTTTTAAGTTTTTATGCGCTTAAAAGCATTTTCAGGCCGAATGCAAGGCAAGCAATCACAAGAAAGTGCTTTAAAGCAGTCCCAAGTCTGGACAAATGCAAGAGGTTCAGGCAGGAAGGGCATTTTCACGTAAAACATGCCAAAATCAAACATGCATCGAAATGAAGACTTCCATACTGATCTTCAGCCCAGTTAACAATCGATGCACTAATCACGTGCTAAGTTGACCTACAGGGTGCCGGTAAAATTGGATTCTACTGTTGGATTGAAGACTAAGAAGAAGAGGAGGAAGGTTTGTTCATATTTGCATATAGAAGAGAAAAGCTAAGAATGTAGTGACTGATGGCAGGGACTTTGAATGTTGGTAATGAGACAGGGAAGGCTAGGGAGCTGGATCGACATGATACAGAGAAGGAAAGTGGACATACTGTATTTGACCCAGAAAACCAGGTGGAAATATAGCAAAGCTAGGAAGCTTAGGAGCAGGGCTTGCTTGTTTTCACCATGGGCCAGATAGGAAGAGAAATGGAGTTGGAGCTATATTGCAAGAGATTTGTGAGAAATGTTCTAGAGAGTGAAAAGAGTATCAGACAGGTTGATGAGTCTGAAGCTGAAGTTGAAGAGGGTGATAGTTCAATGCTTTATAGTGGAAATGCCATCTGGTGGGTATGATGAGTTAGAAGAGAAGCAGAAATTCTGAGTGAGTTAGATGAAGTGACCCAGAACATCCTCAGGAGGTGAGAGAGCTTGTCATTGCAGATTTAAATGGGTGTGCAGTTGAAGGGAACAGAGGTGATGAGACAGTTATGGGGTGTGTTTGGTGTTCAGACAGGAACGCAGAAGGCCTGACAGTGGTTGACTCTTGCAAAGAGCATGGAAATATCATTAGTAAACAGCTTTCTTTTCAGAAGAGGCAGAAACACATAGTGTGACGGCACAAGATGCCGGAGGGAGAAGCACTTCAGGGGTAGATCACATCTGTGTTAGACGTTGTAATCTGAAAGAGATCAGTGACTGTAAAGCATTGTAGGCAAGATTGTAGCCAGACAAATATGAGATGGTGGTGTGTAAATGATACTGGTGGTGAGGGAAAGATAAGGAGGACTCAAGGCAGAGTAGAGATTGCAAAGTGGTAAGTTGAAAAAGGAAGAATGTCAGTTAGTTTTCAGATTTGAGCTGAGACAGACTCTGGGTGGTTTGGAGGTGCTCTCAGATGACTGGAATACTAACAGCTTATTTGAATCAGGAAACAGGCAGGAGGGCACTGGTAAAATATCTGGAAAGAGGAAAGGATGGATAAGGATACTTGGTAGTGAAACTAGGAAGTTCAGCAGTGTATACAGAGAAAGAGGTTAGTTAAGAAGAAGGGGACACTGAGAGGACTGAAGAGAGGTAGAATAGGAGTACAGGCAGATACAGCTGGGAGGTGAAGATAGAGGTGGCAAGGCCAAACAAAGAGCATATGAGGACTTGTATGCTATTTGACCACTAAAGTGGGAGAAGTGATTTGTTCAGGTTTGGCCAGAACAAAGAGTTAGAGCATATGATGCATTTGCAGCAGTTTATTTGATTGTAAAGATCAGGCATGGTTATATATTGACAGAAATGAAGATTTGGATGGGAAGATGGAAGGAGTACTTTGAAGAGTTGATGAACCAGGAAAATGAAAGGGAACTAAGATTTGAAGAGGTGACTGGTCTGCAGCAGAAATATCAGCAAAGATTAGTAAGAGGAAGTGAGGCAGGACAATGAAGAGCATGAAGAGCTGAAAGGCAGTTGGGAGTCCTGATGACATACCTGTGGAGGTGCATGGAAGTGTTCCAGAGAGGCAGCAGCAGAGTTTTTGACTAGTTTATTTAGCCAAAATCTGGAGAGTGAGAGGATGCCAAAGGACTGGAGGAAAAGTGGTACTGGTACCACTTTTTAAGAACAAGGAGATGTGCAGAGCTTTGGCAATTGGCAGAGGAATAAAGCTGATGAGTCAAACAATGAAGTTGTGGGAACAGCAGTTTGAAGCCAGGCCATGGGCAGAGGTGCAACATTTGTGAGCAGCACATGGTTTCATGCCCAGAAAGAGGCCATGATGTGCAGTATTTGTCCCAGAACGCTGATGGAGAAGGCCAGGAGAAGGTCATAGGAGTTGTACTTGTGTCTTCATGAGATTTAGAAAAAGCATATGACAGGGTGCCGAGAGAGGAGCTGTGGTATTGTATGAGGAAATCTGGAGTGGCAGAGAAGTATGTTAGAGTGGTGCAGGACATGCATGAGAGCTACAGACAGTGGTGAGGTGTGCTTTATATTTGACAGACCAGTTCAAGGTGGAGATGGGTCTGCATCAAGGATCTGGCTTTGAGCAAATTCTTGTTTGTCTCTGGTGATGAACAGATACTGAAAGATGAGGTTAGACAACAATCTTCCAGGACTATGATGTTTGGTAGATGACATTGTTATTTAGGAGTGAGAGCAGTGAGCAATTGCAGGAAAATCTAGGAGAGGTGGATTTTTGCCAGGAAAACAGAGGAATGAAGTTTAGCCGCAGCAAGACAGAATACATGTGTGTCAATGAGAAGCATTCAGGTGCAATGGTGATTTTACATGCAGCAAAACTATATGCGCTTAAAAGCATTTTCAGGCCGAATGAGCAAATATGCTTGTTTCTGCCAATTGCAGCAAAATACTGAAAGGAAAGTGGGTTTGCCTTCATATTTGACCCAGAACAACTCAGTTCAGCATGGAAATATCATTGCAACAGCTTTTATTTAGCCAGAAATCAAGAGTGTAAGTTTTTATGCGCTTAAAAGCATTTTCAGGCCGAATGAGCAAATATGCTTGTTTCTGCCAATTGCAGCAAAATACTGAAAGGAAAGTGGTTTGCCTTCATATTTGACCCAGAACAACTCAGTTCAGCATGGAAATATCATTGCAACAGCTTTTATTTAGCCAGAAATCAAGAGTGTAAGTTTTATGCGCTTAAAAGCATTTTCAGGCCGAATGAGCAAATGATTGTTTCTGCCAATTGCAGCAAAATACTGAAAGGAAAGTGGTTTGCCTTCATATTTGACCCAGAACAACTCAGTTCAGCATGGAAATATCATTGCAACAGCTTTTATTTAGCCAGAAATCAAGAGTGTAAGTTTTTATGCGCTTAAAAGCATTTTCAGGCCGAATGAGCAAATATGCTTGTTTATGTAATTGCAGCAAAATACTGAAAGGAAAGTGGGTTTGCCTTCATATTTGACCCAGAACAACTCAGTTCAGCATGGAAATATCATTGCAACAGCTTTTATTTAGCCAGAAATCAAGAGTGTAAGTTTTTATGCGCTTAAAAGCATTTTCAGGCCGAATGAGCAAATATGCTTGTTTCTGCCAATTGCAGCAAAATACTGAAAGGAAAGTGGGTTTGCCTTCATATTTGACCCAGAACAACTCAGTTCAGCATGGAAATATCATTGCAACAGCTTTTATTTAGCCAGAAATCAAGAGTGTAAGTTTTTATGCGCTTAAAAGCATTTTCAGGCCGAATGAGCAAATATGCTTGTTTCTGCCAATTGCAGCAAAATACTGAAAGGAAAGTGGGTTTGCCTTCATATTTGACCCAGAACAACTCAGTTCAGCATGGAAATATCATTGCAACAGCTTTTATTTAGCCAGAAATCAAGAGTGTAAGTTTTATGCGCTTAAAAGCATTTTCAGGCCGAATGAGCAAATATGCTTGTTTCTGCCAATTGCAGCAAAATACTGAAAGGAAAGTGGTTTGCCTTCATATTTGACCCAGAACAACTCAGTTCAGCATGGAAATATCATTGCAACAGCTTTTATTTAGCCAGAAATCAAGAGTGTAAGTTTTTATGCGCTTAAAAGCATTTTCAGGCCGAATGAGCAAATATGCTTGTTTCTGCCAATTGCAGCAAAATACTGAAAGGAAAGTGGGTTTGCCTTCATATTTGACCCAGAACAACTCAGTTCAGCATGGAAATATCATTGCAACAGCTTTATTTAGCCAGAAATCAAGAGTGTAAGTTTTATGCGCTTAAAAGCATTTTCAGGCCGAATGAGCAAATATGCTTGTTTCTGCCAATTGCAGCAAAATACTGAAAGGAAAGTGGTTTGCCTTCATATTTGACCCAGAACAACTCAGTTCAGCATGGAAATATCATTGCAACAGCTTTTATTTAGCCAGAAATCAAGAGTGTAAGTTTTTATGCGCTAAAAGCATTTTCAGGCCGAATGAGCAAATATGCTTGTTTCTGCCAATTGCAGCAAAATACTGAAAGGAAAGTGGTTTGCTTCATATTTGACCCAGAACAACTCAGTTCAGCATGGAAATATCATTGCAACAGCTTTTATTTAGCCAGAAATCAAGAGTGTAAGTTTTATGCGCTTAAAAGCATTTTCAGGCCGAATGAGCAAATATGCTTGTTTCTGCCAATTGCAGCAAAATACTGAAAGGAAAGTGGGTTTGCCTTCATATTTGACCCAGAACAACTCAGTTCAGCATGGAAATATCATTGCAACAGCTTTTATTTAGCCAGAAATCAAGAGTGTAAGTTTTATGCGCTTAAAAGCATTTTCAGGCCGAATGAGCAATATGCTTGTTTCTGCCAATTGCAGCAAAATACTGAAAGGAAAGTGGTTTGCCTTCATATTTGACCCAGAACAACTCAGTTCAGCATGGAAATATCATTGCAACAGCTTTATTTAGCCAGAAATCAAGAGTGTAAGTTTTATGCGCTTAAAAGCATTTTCAGGCCGAATGAGCAAATATGCTTGTTTCTGCCAATTGCAGCAAAATACTGAAAGGAAAGTGGGTTTGCCTTCATATTTGACCCAGAACAACTCAGTTCAGCATGGAAATATCATTGCAACAGCTTTTATTTAGCCAGAAATCAAGAGTGTAAGTTTTTATGCGCTTAAAAGCATTTTCAGGCCGAATGAGCAAATATGCTTGTTTCTGCCAATTGCAGCAAAATACTGAAAGGAAAGTGGGTTTGCCTTCATATTTGACCCAGAACAACTCAGTTCAGCATGGAAATATCATTGCAACAGCTTTTATTTAGCCAGAAATCAAGAGTGTAAGTTTTATGCGCTAAAAGCATTTTCAGGCCGAATGAGCAAATATGCTTGTTTCTGCCAATTGCAGCAAAATACTGAAAGGAAAGTGGTTTGCCTTCATATTTGACCCAGAACAACTCAGTTCAGCATGGAAATATCATTGCAACAGCTTTTATTTAGCCAGAAATCAAGAGTGTAAGTTTTATGCGCTTAAAAGCATTTTCAGGCCGAATGAGCAAATATGCTTGTTTCTGCCAATTGCAGCAAAATACTGAAAGGAAAGTGGGTTTGCCTTCATATTTGACCCAGAACAACTCAGTTCAGCATGGAAATATCATTGCAACAGCTTTTATTTAGCCAGAAATCAAGAGTGTAAGTTTTATGCGCTTAAAAGCATTTTCAGGCCGAATGAGCAAATATGCTTGTTTCTGCCAATTGCAGCAAAATACTGAAAGGAAAGTGGGTTTGCCTTCATATTTGACCCAGAACAACTCAGTTCAGCATGGAAATATCATTGCAACAGCTTTTATTTAGCCAGAAATCAAGAGTGTAAGTTTTTATGCGCTTAAAAGCATTTTCAGGCCGAATGAGCAAATATGCTTGTTTCTGCCAATTGCAGCAAAATACTGAAAGGAAAGTGGGTTTGCCTTCATATTTGACCCAGAACAACTCAGTTCAGCATGGAAATATCATTGCAACAGCTTTTATTTAGCCAGAAATCAAGAGTGTAAGTTTTTATGCGCTTAAAAGCATTTTCAGGCCGAATGAGCAAATATGCTTGTTTCTGCCAATTGCAGCAAAATACTGAAAGGAAAGTGGGTTTGCCTTCATATTTGACCCAGAACAACTCAGTTCAGCATGGAAATATCATTGCAACAGCTTTTATTTAGCCAGAAATCAAGAGTGTAAGTTTTTATGCGCTTAAAAGCATTTTCAGGCCGAATGAGCAAATATGCTTGTTTCTGCCAATTGCAGCAAAATACTGAAAGGAAAGTGGGTTTGCCTTCATATTTGACCCAGAACAACTCAGTTCAGCATGGAAATATCATTGCAACAGCTTTTATTTAGCCAGAAATCAAGAGTGTAAGTTTTATGCGCTTAAAAGCATTTTCAGGCCGAATGAGCAAATATGCTTGTTTCTGCAATTGCAGCAAAATACTGAAAGGAAAGTGGGTTTGCCTTCATATTTGACCCAGAACAACTCAGTTCAGCATGGAAATATCATTGCAACAGCTTTTATTTAGCCAGAAATCAAGAGTGTAAGTTTTTATGCGCTTAAAAGCATTTTCAGGCCGAATGAGCAAATATGCTTGTTTCTGCCAATTGCAGCAAAATACTGAAAGGAAAGTGGGTTTGCCTTCATATTTGACCCAGAACAACTCAGTTCAGCATGGAAATATCATTGCAACAGCTTTTATTTAGCCAGAAATCAAGAGTGTAAGTTTTATGCGCTTAAAAGCATTTTCAGGCCGAATGAGCAAATATGCTTGTTTCTGCCAATTGCAGCAAAATACTGAAAGGAAAGTGGGTTTGCCTTCATATTTGACCCAGAACAACTCAGTTCAGCATGGAAATATCATTGCAACAGCTTTTATTTAGCCAGAAATCAAGAGTGTAAGTTTTATGCGCTTAAAAGCATTTTCAGGCCGAATGAGCAAATATGCTTGTTTCTGCAAATGCAGCAAAATACTGAAAGGAAAGTGGGTTTGCCTTCATATTTGACCCAGAACAACTCAGTTCAGCATGGAAATATCATTGCAACAGCTTTTATTTAGCCAGAAATCAAGAGTGTAAGTTTTATGCGCTTAAAAGCATTTTCAGGCCGAATGAGCAAATATGCTTGTTTCTGCCAATTGCAGCAAAATACTGAAAGGAAAGTGGGTTTGCCTTCATATTTGACCCAGAACAACTCAGTTCAGCATGGAAATATCATTGCAACAGCTTTTATTTAGCCAGAAATCAAGAGTGTAAGTTTTTATGCGCTTAAAAGCATTTTCAGGCCGAATGAGCAAATATGCTTGTTTCTGCCAATTGCAGCAAAATACTGAAAGGAAAGTGGGTTTGCCTTCATATTTGACCCAGAACAACTCAGTTCAGCATGGAAATATCATTGCAACAGCTTTTATTTAGCCAGAAATCAAGAGTGTAAGTTTTATGCGCTTAAAAGCATTTTCAGGCCGAATGAGCAAATATGCTTGTTTCTGCCAATTGCAGCAAAATACTGAAAGGAAAGTGGGTTTGCCTTCATATTTGACCCAGAACAACTCAGTTCAGCATGGAAATATCATTGCAACAGCTTTTATTTAGCCAGAAATCAAGAGTGTAAGTTTTATGCGCTTAAAAGCATTTTCAGGCCGAATGAGCAAATATGCTTGTTTCTGCCAATTGCAGCAAAATACTGAAAGGAAAGTGGGTTTGCCTTCATATTTGACCCAGAACAACTCAGTTCAGCATGGAAATATCATTGCAACAGCTTTTATTTAGCCAGAAATCAAGAGTGTAAGTTTTATGCGCTTAAAAGCATTTTCAGGCCGAATGAGCAAATATGCTTGTTTCTGCCAATTGCAGCAAAATACTGAAAGGAAAGTGGGTTTGCCTTCATATTTGACCCAGAACAACTCAGTTCAGCATGGAAATATCATTGCAACAGCTTTTATTTAGCCAGAAATCAAGAGTGTAAGTTTTATGCGCTTAAAAGCATTTTCAGGCCGAATGAGCAAATATGATTGTTTCTGCCAATTGCAGCAAAATACTGAAAGGAAAGTGGTTTGCCTTCATATTTGACCCAGAACAACTCAGTTCAGCATGGAAATATCATTGCAACAGCTTTTATTTAGCCAGAAATCAAGAGTGTAAGTTTTATGCGCTTAAAAGCATTTTCAGGCCGAATGAGCAAATATGCTTGTTTCTGCCAATTGCAGCAAAATACTGAAAGGAAAGTGGTTTGCCTTCATATTTGACCCAGAACAACTCAGTTCAGCATGGAAATATCATTGCAACAGCTTTTATTTAGCCAGAAATCAAGAGTGTAAGTTTTATGCGCTTAAAAGCATTTTCAGGCCGAATGAGCAAATATGCTTGTTTCTGCCAATTGCAGCAAAATACTGAAAGGAAAGTGGGTTTGCCTTCATATTTGACCCAGAACAACTCAGTTCAGCATGGAAATATCATTGCAACAGCTTTTATTTAGCCAGAAATCAAGAGTGTAAGTTTTATGCGCTTAAAAGCATTTTCAGGCCGAATGAGCAAATATGCTTGTTTATGTAATTGCAGCAAAATACTGAAAGGAAAGTGGGTTTGCCTTCATATTTGACCCAGAACAACTCAGTTCAGCATGGAAATATCATTGCAACAGCTTTTATTTAGCCAGAAATCAAGAGTGTAAGTTTTATGCGCTTAAAAGCATTTTCAGGCCGAATGAGCAAATATGCTTGTTTCTGCCAATTGCAGCAAAATACTGAAAGGAAAGTGGGTTTGCCTTCATATTTGACCCAGAACAACTCAGTTCAGCATGGAAATATCATTGCAACAGCTTTTATTTAGCCAGAAATCAAGAGTGTAAGTTTTATGCGCTTAAAAGCATTTTCAGGCCGAATGAGCAAATATGCTTGTTTCTGCCAATTGCAGCAAAATACTGAAAGGAAAGTGGTTTGCTTCATATTTGACCCAGAACAACTCAGTTCAGCATGGAAATATCATTGCAACAGCTTTTATTTAGCCAGAAATCAAGAGTGTAAGTTTTTATGCGCTTAAAAGCATTTTCAGGCCGAATGAGCAAATATGCTTGTTTCTGCCAATTGCAGCAAAATACTGAAAGGAAAGTGGGTTTGCCTTCATATTTGACCCAGAACAACTCAGTTCAGCATGGAAATATCATTGCAACAGCTTTTATTTAGCCAGAAATCAAGAGTGTAAGTTTTATGCGCTTAAAAGCATTTTCAGGCCGAATGAGCAAATATGCTTGTTTCTGCCAATTGCAGCAAAATACTGAAAGGAAAGTGGTTTGCCTTCATATTTGACCCAGAACAACTCAGTTCAGCATGGAAATATCATTGCAACAGCTTTTATTTAGCCAGAAATCAAGAGTGTAAGTTTTATGCGCTTAAAAGCATTTTCAGGCCGAATGAGCAAATATGCTTGTTTCTGCCAATTGCAGCAAAATACTGAAAGGAAAGTGGTTTGCCTTCATATTTGACCCAGAACAACTCAGTTCAGCATGGAAATATCATTGCAACAGCTTTTATTTAGCCAGAAATCAAGAGTGTAAGTTTTATGCGCTTAAAAGCATTTTCAGGCCGAATGAGCAAATATGCTTGTTTCTGCCAATTGCAGCAAAATACTGAAAGGAAAGTGGGTTTGCCTTCATATTTGACCCAGAACAACTCAGTTCAGCATGGAAATATCATTGCAACAGCTTTTATTTAGCCAGAAATCAAGAGTGTAAGTTTTATGCGCTTAAAAGCATTTTCAGGCCGAATGAGCAAATATGCTTGTTTCTGCCAATTGCAGCAAAATACTGAAAGGAAAGTGGGTTTGCCTTCATATTTGACCCAGAACAACTCAGTTCAGCATGGAAATATCATTGCAACAGCTTTTATTTAGCCAGAAATCAAGAGTGTAAGTTTTATGCGCTAAAAAGCATTTTCAGGCCGAATGAGCAAATATGCTTGTTTCTGCCAATTGCAGCAAAATACTGAAAGGAAAGTGGGTTTGCCTTCATATTTGACCCAGAACAACTCAGTTCAGCATGGAAATATCATTGCAACAGCTTTTATTTAGCCAGAAATCAAGAGTGTAAGTTTTATGCGCTTAAAAGCATTTTCAGGCCGAATGAGCAAATATGCTTGTTTCTGCCAATTGCAGCAAAATACTGAAAGGAAAGTGGGTTTGCCTTCATATTTGACCCAGAACAACTCAGTTCAGCATGGAAATATCATTGCAACAGCTTTTATTTAGCCAGAAATCAAGAGTGTAAGTTTTATGCGCTTAAAAGCATTTTCAGGCCGAATGAGCAAATATGCTTGTTTCTGCCAATTGCAGCAAAATACTGAAAGGAAAGTGGTTTGCCTTCATATTTGACCCAGAACAACTCAGTTCAGCATGGAAATATCATTGCAACAGCTTTATTTAGCCAGAAATCAAGAGTGTAAGTTTTTATGCGCTTAAAAGCATTTTCAGGCCGAATGAGCAAATATGCTTGTTTCTGCCAATTGCAGCAAAATACTGAAAGGAAAGTGGGTTTGCCTTCATATTTGACCCAGAACAACTCAGTTCAGCATGGAAATATCATTGCAACAGCTTTATTTAGCCAGAAATCAAGAGTGTAAGTTTTTATGCGCTTAAAAGCATTTTCAGGCCGAATGAGCAAATATGCTTGTTTCTGCCAATTGCAGCAAAATACTGAAAGGAAAGTGGTTTGCCTTCATATTTGACCCAGAACAACTCAGTTCAGCATGGAAATATCATTGCAACAGCTTTTATTTAGCCAGAAATCAAGAGTGTAAGTTTTTATGCGCTTAAAAGCATTTTCAGGCCGAATGAGCAAATATGCTTGTTTCTGCCAATTGCAGCAAAATACTGAAAGGAAAGTGGGTTTGCCTTCATATTTGACCCAGAACAACTCAGTTCAGCATGGAAATATCATTGCAACAGCTTTTATTTAGCCAGAAATCAAGAGTGTAAGTTTTATGCGCTTAAAAGCATTTTCAGGCCGAATGAGCAAATATGCTTGTTTCTGCCAATTGCAGCAAAATACTGAAAGGAAAGTGGTTTGCCTTCATATTTGACCCAGAACAACTCAGTTCAGCATGGAAATATCATTGCAACAGCTTTTATTTAGCCAGAAATCAAGAGTGTAAGTTTTATGCGCTTAAAAGCATTTTCAGGCCGAATGAGCAAATATGCTTGTTTCTGCCAATTGCAGCAAAATACTGAAAGGAAAGTGGGTTTGCCTTCATATTTGACCCAGAACAACTCAGTTCAGCATGGAAATATCATTGCAACAGCTTTTATTTAGCCAGAAATCAAGAGTGTAAGTTTTTATGCGCTTAAAAGCATTTTCAGGCCGAATGAGCAAATATGCTTGTTTCTGCCAATTGCAGCAAAATACTGAAAGGAAAGTGGGTTTGCCTTCATATTTGACCCAGAACAACTCAGTTCAGCATGGAAATATCATTGCAACAGCTTTTATTTAGCCAGAAATCAAGAGTGTAAGTTTTATGCGCTTAAAAGCATTTTCA
>JAHZUS010000021.1:0-13825 GCA_020496755.1 Channa maculata | reverse complement strand
ACAAGATGTAGTCCACCTGAGTGTTTCTACTCCCCCTTATACGCACCCATGCTCCTGCCTCTTCTGGAAGGTGTTCACTACAGCCATTTCCATCCTCTTTGCAAAGTCTACCACCATCGGTCCTTTGCTCCTGTCCTGAAGACCAAACCTGCCCATCACAGTCTCATCACCTCTGTTCCTTCACCACATGCCGAAATCTGCACCAATGACCACTCTTCTTACCTCTGGGGATGCTCTGCATCACTTCATCTAAGTCACTCCAGAATTTCTCCTTCTTCTAACTCACATCCTACCTGTGGAGCATAACCACTCACAACATTGAACATCACCCTTCAATTTCCAGCTTCAGACTCATCAACCTGTCTGATACTCTAATCACCTCTAGAACATTCCTCACCAACTCCTCTTTCAGGATAACTCCTACTGATTTCTTCCTATCTGACCCATGGTAGAACAACTT
The DNA here is from genome assembly GCA_020496755.1 of Channa maculata. NCBI lineage: Eukaryota > Metazoa > Chordata > Actinopteri > Anabantiformes > Channidae > Channa > Channa maculata. Next base: position 13,365 of record JAHZUS010000021.1, on the reverse strand, counting down.
GAACATTGCTCCTAAGCTTCTAGCCTTGATACCTATCCACCTGGTCTCCTGGACACACAGTATGTCCACCTTCCTCTGCATCATGTCAATCAACTCTTAGCCTTCCCTGTCATAGTACCAACATTCAAAGTCCCTACTGTCAGTCCTACATTCTTAGCTTTCCGCTCTCTCTGCCTACGAACACACCTTCCTCCTCCTTTCTTCGCCTTCACCAACAGTAGTCCAATTTCCGCCGGTACCTTGTAGGTCAACAGCACCTGTGGCGGTCGTTGTTAACCCGGCCCCGACCGATCCGGTATGGAAGTCATTGTCACGATTCGCATGTTTGATTTGGCATGTGTTTACGCCGGATGCCCTTCCTGCCACAACCTCTGCATTTATCCAGACTTGGGACTGGCACAAGAAGACACTGGCTTGTGCCTCTCTGGTTGCATTAATCCTAACCAGTGGATCTTCATGCTTAATCCCAACCAATTGGAACCCACCCAGCACTGACAGAAACACTCTTCTGGAAAACGCTGACCATCCTCCTCCCATCAGAGGCATCCAGGTTTCTACCAACTCTACAAACAGCAGTCTCAGGACCTCTTGGCTACTGTCTTTAATGCCAGTCTCAACACTAGAAAATGATTCAACTCAAAGCCTATCTGACTCATAACAACACAGCTGTCTCAGGGCCTCCTGGGGGCTGTGTTTAAACTTAGCTTCAACACAAAAAATCCCACCAAAAATCTACTCAACTCAAAGGTAAGTGTCTCTCCATACAGCTGTCTCAGGGTCTGCTGGGGGCTGTCTTAAATCTGGAGAATCTCCTCAACGATTGGACAACCACTCCGCCGTGCCATGCCTTTGACTCTCTACTCCAAACCGCCCAGTCGACGGACGAAGCGGGGAGAGTCATCGAGATAAATTCATTTCACCCAACCCCAACCCCAACCCTAACAACCTCCAGCATCATCCCTACTCCCAGCTTCAACTCCTTGACTGGTGAGAAGACTGTTAAATTTACTTTAAGCCTCGCTTTGGGTAGGCAGACAGGCCTTTAGTGTAGAGGGGAGCCTGGTCGAAGTCGTGGGGGCTTCCAGATTAGCTGAGGTACGCTCCACCACCAGGAATACTGCTCTGGGTGGTTACTATAGGCTGCGAGTTACAATGGGTATGGAAGCCTTATTACAGTGTTACACCAAAAGCGGGGTAACTCATGTGTTAACAACCAGCCTGAGGTTCACTGAGGCTTCGCCTCTAGGGATGAGGGAAAGGCAGTCACTGCTGATCCTGGTAGTCCTCTGGGGAAACACTTTGCCTGGGGATGGGGTTGTTTACCCAGGGCCCTGGAAGGCAGCAGCTCGCTGCAGCTGGTCCTGGTCCCCTGGGTGCCCCTATTCCCTAGAATCAGTAGAATGGGCACAGGAATACCCCATTATTCCCTTGGGTGACCTGGGAAGGCAGCAGCTCACATGCTGGTCCTGGTCCTCCTCGGAGGTGCCCAGGGAGGTTGGTGAACATTTAGGTTGAGCCTGGAAGGCAGCAGCTCGCGGCTGGTCCTGGAGCTCCCTGGATGTTTACTCCACCTCCATTTGACTGAAAGAAGAAAGCAGGAGGATAAGAAGAGACCCATCTTTCGACTTGCCTAGGCAGATTGGAGTAACCTAACGGTGCCAACAACCAATCTGCAAACCTGAACAAGGAGCGAGAGGCACCCTCCACTTGGACAACACACGGAATGCAACAATCTACAACTTCAGCAACCTTAAACCAGGTCAGATCTCCTGTCCAACAGCAGATATTAAATTACACACCATCTCAACTGGACAAAATTAATCTTCTAAATTCTTCTTCTTTTCCTTTCCTGTTCCTTTTCAGGGTCGCCACAGCGAATCATTGCCTCCATCTTACTCTATCCTCTGCATCCTTTCACTCACACCAACTAACTTCATGTCCTCCTCACTACATCCATCAATCTCTCTTGGTCTTCCTCTAGACCTCCTGCCTGGCAGCTCCAACCTCAGCTCCTTCACCGATATATTCACAATTTCTTCTCTGAACATGTCCCAACCACCTCAATCTGGCCTCTGACTTTATCTCCAAAACATCTAACATGAGCTGTCCTCTGATGTACTCATTCCTGATCCTGTCCATCCCAAAGAGAACCTCAACATCTTAAGCTCCATTCCAGCTCTGCCTCCTTCTTTCTTCAGTGCCACTGTCTCTAAGCAACAACATCCTGGTCTCACCACCGCCTTGAACACCTTTCCTTTCATTCTTGCTGATACTTTTATCACACAACACACCTGAACTTTTCTCCACCCGCCCAACCTGCCTGCACTCGCCTTTCACCTCTTTTTCCACACTCTCCTTGTCTGAACCGTTGACCCTAAGTACTTAAAGTCCTGCACTTTTTCACCTCTGCCCCTGTAACCTCACCGCTTCCCCCTGGGTCCTCTCATTGACACACATGTATTCTGTCTTGCTGCAGCTAAGCTTCATTCCTCTGTTTTCCAGAGCAGACCCCACCTCTCAGATTTCCTCCACCTGCTCACTACAAATCACAATGTCATCTGCAAACATCATAGTCCATGGAGATTCCTGTCTAACCTCATCTGTCAGCCTGTCCATCACCAGAGCAAACAAAAAGGGCTCAGAGCCGATCCTGATGCAGACCCACCTCCACCTTGAACCCTCTGTCACACCTACAGCACACCTCACCACGGTCTTACAGCCCATACATGTCCTGCACCACTTAACATACTTCTTGCCACTCCAGACTTCTACAATACCACAGCCCTCTTGCACCCTGTCACGCTTTCTAAATCTACGGACACAATGCAACTCCTCTGACCCTCTGTACTTCTCCATCAGCATCCTCAAAGAAATACTGCATCTGTTGTACTTTTCTAGGCATGAAACCATGTTGTTGTACAAATGTTCACCTCTGCCCTTAGCCGAGTCCACTACTTTTTCCACAACTTTGTGTGGCTCATCAGCTTTATTCCTCTGTAGTTGCCACAGCTCTGCACACTCCCTTGTTTTAAAAATTGGCACCAGTAACTTCTCCTCCAGTCCTCGGCATCCTCTCACTCCAAGATCTTGTTAAACAAACTAGTCAGAAACTCTACTGCCACCTCTCCTAGACACTTCCATACCTCCACAGGTATGTCATCAGGACCAACTGCCTTTCCACTTACATCCCTTCAATTCCTCCTACTTCACTCTTACTAATCTTGCTACTTCCTGCTCCACACCAGTCACCTCTTCACTTTTTGTTCCCTTCATTTTCCTCATTCATCAACTCTTCTACCCTTCCATCTTCCCATCACACTTGACACCGTCAATACATTTCCATCCTTATCTTTAATCACCTAACCTGCTGCACATCCTTCCCATCTCTATCTTTTGTCTGGCCAACCTGAAATCCACCTCTCCTTCCTTAGTGTCCAACCTAGCACACAAGTCCTCATATGCTCATTGTTTGGCCTTTGCACTTACCTTCACCCGATGCATCTCCTATACTCCTGTCTACTCTCTTCAGTCCTTTCAGTGTCCCACTTCTTCTTAGCTAACTCTTTCCCTGTATACACCCTGAACTTCCTCGTTCCACCACCAAGTCTCCTTGTCCACTTTCCTCTTTCCAGATGACACACCGAGTACCCTCTTACCTGTCTCCCTGATCAAATTAGCTGTAGTGGTCCAGTCATCTGGAAGCACCTCCAAACTACACAGAGTCTGTCTCAGCTCCTCCCTGAAAACTACGCGAGATTCTTCCTTTTCAACTTCCACCACTTCGTCCTCTGCTCTGCCTTAGTCCTCTTCATCTTCCTCACCACCAGCATCATTTTACACACCACCATCCTGTGTTGTCTGGCTACACTTTCCCCTACCAATACTTTACAGTCACTGATCTCTTTCAGATTACAATGTCTACACAAGATGTAGTCCACCTGAGTGTTTCTACCTCCGCCTTATACGTCACCCTATGCTCCTGCCTCTTCTGGACGAGTGTTCACTACAGCCATTTCCATCCTCTTGCAAAGTCTACCACCATCTGTCCTTCATGCTCCTGTCCTGAAGACCAAACCTGCCCATCACAGTCTCATCACCTCTGTTCCTTCACCTGCATGCCCATTGAAATCTGCACCAATGACCACTCTCATTCTCTGGGGATGCTCTGCATCACTTCATCTAACTCACTCCAGAATTTCTCCTCTTCTAACTCACATCCTACCTGTGGGCATAACCACTCACAACATTGAACATCACCCTTCAATTTCCAGCTTCAGACTCATCAACCTGTCTGATACTCTAATCACCTCTAGAACATTCCTCACCAACTCCTCTTCAGGATAACTCCCTCCATTTCTCTTCCTATCTGACCCATGGTAGAACAACTTGAACATTGCTCCTAAGCTTCTAGCCTTGATACCTATCCACCTGGTCTCCTGACACAGTATGTCCACCTTCCTTCTCTGCATCATGTCAATCAACCTCTAGCCTTCCTGTCATAGTACCAACATTCAAAGTCCCTACTGTCAGTCCTATTCTTAGCTTTCCCGCTCTCTGCCTACGAACACACCTTCCTCCTCTCTCTCTTCGTTTCACCAACAGTAGTCCAATTTCCGCCGTACCTTGTAGGTCAACAGCACCTGTGGCGGTCGTTGTTAACCCGGCCCGACCGATCCGGTGGGAAGTCATTGTCACGATTCGCATGTTTGATTTGGTGTGTTTACGCGGATGCCCTTCTGCCACAACCTCTGCATTTATCCAGACTTGGGACTGCACAAGAAGACACTGGCTTGTGCCTCATGCTGCATTAATCCTAACCAGTGGATCTTCATGCTTAATCCAACCAATTGAACCCACCCAGCACTGACAGAAACACTGGAAAACGCTGACCATCCTCCTCCCATCAGAGGCATCCAGGTTTCTACCAACTCTACAAACAGCCGCTAAGGACCTCTGGCTACTGTCTTTAATGCCAGTCTCAACACTCAGAAAATGATTCAACTCAAAGCCTATCTGACTCCAAAACACCATTCAATTCAACTTTATTTATATAGCGCTAATTTACAACAAAGTCATCTCAAGGCACTTTACAGAATAAAGTCCAGACTACACAAGCATGTAGAAGCAACCCAACAAATCCCCTTGAGCAAGCCCTAGGCAACAGGAGAGGAAAACTCCTTTAATGGGAGAAACTTCCAGCAGAACCAGGCTCAGGTGGGCGGCCATCTGCCTTGACCGGTTGGTGAGGGGAAAGTGGAGAAAGAAAAGAAAAGAGCAACGAAAGCAATAAACAAAAAGCAACAACAAAACAAATAAAAGCAACAAAACAAAAAAAGCAACAAATAAAACAACAAAAGCAAATAAATAAAACAACAAGAAAAGCAACAAAATAAAAAGCAAATAACAAAGCATCGTAGGTTGTAGGATATAGAATTAATGGTATACAGTAGTGACAAGTAAATGTATAGAGAAAAGCTAGTTCAGGTTGAGTGAGCAGTTTAACTATAAGCTTTATCAAAAGGAAGGTTTTGCCTAGTCTTGTAAGTAGAGTGTCTGCTCTGAATTTGATTGGAAGCTGGTTCCACAGGAGAGGAGCTTGATAGCTAAAGGCTCTGCCTCCCATTCTACTTTGCAAACTCTGGGAACCACAAGTAGGCCTGTATTTTGGGATCAAGTGGTCTAATCATGATACAGAACTATGAGATCTTTTAAATATGATGGAGCTTGACCATTAAGAGCTTTGTATGTAAGGAGGAGGGTTTTGAACCTATTCTAGATTTTATGAAGCCAATGAAGAGAAGCTAGTGAAGGTGAATATGATCTCTTCCTAATCCAGTCAGCACTCTGCTGCAGCATTTGGATTAATTGAAGGCTTTAGAGATATTAGGACACCCCAGAAGTAAGGAATTACAGTAGTCCAACCTAGAAGTAACAAATGCATGGACTAGTTTCTTGCATCACTTGAGACAGGATGTCTAATTTTAGCAATGTTCCGTAGGTGGAAGGCTGTCTAGAGATTTGTCTTATATGTGACGAAATGCCAAATCCTGGTCAAAATAACTCCAAGGTCCTCACCTGAGTATTGAGGCCAAAGTTATGTCATCTAAAGTAACTATATTGTTAGACACATATTTCATGATTTAGCCCAAAGAGGATGATTTCAGTTTTGTCTGAATTTAGAAGTAGGAAATTGTAGGACATCCAGGTCTTTATGTCTTTAGACATGCTTCAAGTTTGACTAATTGGTTAGTATCTTCTGTTTCAGATAAATAGAGCTGTATCATCTGCATAGCAGTGAAGCTTTATGAATGTTTCAATAATTTTGCCAAAGGTGACATGTACAGATTAAAAGTATTGGTCCTAACACAGAGCCCTGGGAACTCCATAGCTAACTTTGCATAAAGAAGAGTCATCATTAACATGAACAAGTTGGAATCTGTCTGATGATAAGATTTAAACCAATGTAATGTGGTTCCTTTAATCCCAAATCTATGTTCTAGTCTCTGTAATAAAATGTTGTGGTCAATGGTGTCAAATGCGGCACTAAGGTCTAGTAAGACGAGTACGGACACAAGTCCATTATCTGCCAGGAGAAGATCATTGAGACTTTACTAGTGCTGTTTCTGTACTGTGATGAACTCAATCCTGACTGAAAGTTCTATACAAATTATTCCTGTAAAGGTGATCACATAATTGTTTTTGCAACTACTTTTTCCAGGATTTTAGAAATAAACTGAGATTTGATGGTCTATAGTTGGCCAAATCACCTGATCAAGACAGGTTTTTAAGTAATGGTTTGATTACAGCAACTTTATAAGCCTGGTACATAGCCAGTTTCAAAGATAAGTTAATCAATCTAATATGAATGTGTCTATTAAAGGTAGAACATCTTTTAAGCAATTTGTTGGAACAGGTCTAAAAGACATGTTGTTAGTTTTGAGGAGGCGATAGTTGAACTTAGCTCAGTGAGATCTATGGTGAAAAACACCTAAGATGGATTGGGGCCTTATTGAGGATTCTAGAGCTGTTGTACATGAAGATCTATCTGTATATTTGTAGAGGATCTGTGAACCTTTTCCTAATGGCTGCAACTTATCAGTAAAGAAAGTCATAAAGTCATTGCTGCTCAAAGTTAAGGGTATACTAGGCTCAACAGAACTATGGCCTTAGTCAGCCTGGCTACAGTGCTGAACAGAAACCGGGGTTGTTCTTGCTTCTATTAGTGCGGAATAATATGCTGTTCTGGCATCACGGAGAGCTTTTGTACACTTTAAACTGTTTTTCCAGGCTAACCGGGATTCTTCTAAATTAGTGGAACGCCACTTCCTTCTCTAATTGACGCCTGCTTTAAGCTGTGCATTTGTGAATTGTACCATGGAGGTCGGCTCCTCTCTGATTCACTGCCTTCTTTTCAGAGGGGCAACTGTATCTAGTATCATACGCAATGACTGCAGAATCACAACTAAGTAATCATTTGTACAGAGTAAGATGGCTACTCACCATAGTATTGACACATGGTGGTGAAAAGATGAAGAAATAATTTTTTTAAATTTGTTCAGCATTTTCAGATAAACATTCACAGTGGAATTTTTCCTAACTGCTGTATAGTCCGTTATTGTAAATTCAAATGTTATTAGAAAATGGTCAGACAAAAGAGAGTTATGAGGAATACACAAATTATCTGCCTAATGCCATATGAGTACAAGGTCTAATGTGTGACAAACAGTGAGTGGGTTTATTTACATTTTGAAAACCAATTGAATCTAGTAATGAATTAAACGCAGTGCTCAGGCAGTTACTGTCAGCATCTACATGGATGTTAAAGTCACCACTATAATGACTTTATCTGTACTACACCAAATCAGGAATCAGAAAATTCAATCAAAAACTCTGAATAAGGGACTGGAGGACGGTACACTATAACAAATAATAGTGGTTTTTGAGTTTCCAGTTTGCATGTGAAAGGCAAGAGTAAGACTTCAAATGAGTTATAACTATGTTTAGGTCTAGGAATTATTGATGCTAGAGGAAATATTGCTGCTACTCCTCCACCTCGGCTCAGCATCTAGGAACATGATAATTAATATGACTTGGGGGTTGACCATTTAAACTGATATATTCTTCCAAGCTGCAACCAGGTTTCCAGTGAGACAAAGAATCAATTTGATGATCATTTATTGTTTACACAAGAGATTTAGAAGAGAGAGATCTAATATTTAATAACCACATTTAATAGTTTTGGGTTTTGTCTGTATGAGCATTAGTCTTAACTTGTATTAGATTTTTATGATTAACTCCCTTGTGTTCATTTTTGGTTTAAAAGTTTAATTGGTCGTGAGCAGACATAGTCTCTATGGGGCAATAGGTGTGGTTAAGATCATACATTCAGCAAAATAATAATATTCCCTGTGTGAAAAATTAGAGTCCATAAGAGCTGCATTTGTCTGTTGGTAACGTCAGATTCTATAAATATCTCTGACTGTTTATACCTGTGGATGTTGTCGGTGTTGGAGCGGAGGATGCAGGAGAGGTGAGTACATCAGAGCCACAGGTGTTTTTTAATGGTCAGTCAGTCTCCAGAGACTGAGATGCTGTGGACATGTTCTCAGTCAACATCCGTGATCCCAGAAAGTCTGGTGCAGTCCATCTTGCTTGAAGTACTGAGGACTCCATCCCAGAAAAGATTGAAATTGTCACGAGAAGAGTCCGTAAAGGAGACTTGTGGTTGAAGCCATGTGTGGCTGAGGAGTCTGAGAACCAGCCAACACTGCGACCCAGCGTGGGAATTGGGCCGAAATGAAGAACCGCTCTGTCGGGAAACTCTCCAGTGAGTTGAAAATGACACAGTCACGTCAGCAACCAGACTGCTGGCGCTTGCATCACTGTCAACGTATCACTACTTTTGTTGCTGTAGCATGTCTTCAATCAGGTTTAATTCTTCATTATGTCAGTGACTGTGGCTCCAGGAAAGAAACGTTTTAGCAAATTTTAAGCGACTTCTAACGATGGAGTCGCCACACTCAGCATGGTCGGACCGAAGGACAGTGCGTGAGAGGTGCCGAGGAGGAGCATGTGGATTCCTCTCTGAGGCATGGTGTTGGTGGCGTGGCATGCCTGGTCTGGCGAAGCCCCGCAGCAGGTCTCCACCACGCCGTCTGGAGGTGGAGCAGTGGTATCTCACGAGGCAGGGAGTCATGGGAACCGCCACGAAGTCGGACTTTCCAGCTCTTCAAGAACAGTGAAACGGTTCTCCATCTGACCGGGAAGGTGGTCCAATGGATTGCTGACAAGATTAGCTGCAGCAGGTGTCGCCCGATGCCCCTTTAGCCGTAATCCAGGCCTCCTGTGTCAGCGGCGAGGAGCAGGCCCGTGTCGGGACAGGCCGCTGGTCATCCGACAGGCCAGAAGGCCGCGGGTTGGCATCGCTATTCCAGCAGTAGCAACAGGGCCAGACCACGGCAGCGTGTCAGGTGCTCCTGGTCACTGAACAAACAGCTGGGTGGATAGAAACTGTTTGTTCCATGTACTGAGAGGTATTAAGAGCTGCGAGTGCCGCCATGGGCAACGCTGAAAACCCAAGATAAGTTCATTTTTTCTAGTTCGTTTTCCAAAAGTGTGATGGTTTCTTGCAACTGCGTGAAAACGTGTACACAGTTTGAACAGATCACATTCTGACAGCTGTAACAACACAGCTGTCTCAGGGCTCCTGGGGCTGTGTTAAACTTAGCTTCAACACAAAAATCCCACCAAAAATCTACTCAACTCAAAGGTAAGTGTCTCTCCATAGCTGTCTCAGGGTCTGCTGGGGCTGTCTTAAATCTGGAGAATCTCTCAACGATTGACAACCACTCTTCAAACCACCATTACTGGCCGCCTGCAAACATCAGTTGAGAACCAGTGATACTTCATCAAAACTGCATCAGAGACTTGACCATTCCTACAACACACTCATCAGAAATCAACCTAAAATCAAGGACACAATGTCATCTTCTAAGTAGGAAGACAGCACACAGTATCAGGGAACCAGAGTGACAAGCCGCTGCCCTGCCATGCCTTTGACTCTCTACTCCAAACCGCCCAGTCGACGGATAAGCGGGAGAGTCATCGAGATAAATTCATTTCACCCAACCCCAACCCCAACCCTAACAACCTCCAGCATCATCCCTACTCCCAGCTTCAACTCCTTGACTGGTGAGAAGACTGTTAAATTTACTTTTAGCCTCACTTTGGGTAGGCAGACAGGCTTTTAGTAGAGGGAGCCTGGTCGAAGTCGGGGGCTTCCAGATTAGCTGGAGGTACGCCCACCACCAGGAATACTGCCTGGGTGGTTACTATAGGCCGCTGTTACAATGGGTGTATGGGAAGCCTTATTACAGTGTTACACCAAAAGCGGGTAACTCAAGTGTGTTAACAACCAGCCTGAGGTTCACTGAGGCTTCCGTCCTCTAGGGGATGAGGGAAAGGCAGTCACTGCTGATCCTGGTAGTCCTCTGGGGAAACACTCTGCCTGGGGATGGGGTTTTTACCCAGGGCCCTGAAGGCAGCAGCTCGCTGCAGCTGGTCCTGGTCCTGGGTGCCTCATTCCCTACAATCAGTAGAATGGGCACAGGAATACCCATTATTCCTTGGTGACCTGGGAAGGCAGCAGCTCATGCTGGTCCTGGTCCTCGGAGGTGCCCAGGGGGGTTGGTGAACATTTAGGTTGAGCTGAAGGCAGCAGCTCACTGTGCTGGTCCTGGAGCTCCTGGATGTTTACTCCACTCCATTTGACTGAAAGAAGAAGAGCAGGAGGATGAAGAAGAGACCCATCTTCGACTGCCTAGGCAGATTGGATTAACCAACGGTGCCAACAACCAATCTGCAAACCTGAACAAGGAGCGAGAGTGCAATTCTCCACTTGGACAACACACGGAATGCAACACCCACAACTTCAGCAACCTTAAACCAGGTCAGATCTCCTGTCCAACAGCAGATATTAAATTACACACCATCTCAACTGGACAAAATTAATCTTCTAAATACTTCTTCTTTTCCTTTCAGCTGTTCCCTTTCAGGGGTCGCCACAGCGAATCATGTGCCTCCATCTTACTCTATCCTCTGCATCCTCTTCACTCACACCAACTAACTTCATGTCCTCCTCACTACATCCATCAATCTCCTCTTGGTCTTCCTCAGACCTCCTGCCTGGCAGCTCCAACCTCAGCATCCTTCTACCGATATATTCACAATTTCTTCTCTGAACATGTCCGAACCACCGCAATCTGGCCTCTCTGACTTTATCTCCAAAACATCTAACATGAGCTGTCCCTCTGATGTACTCATTCCTGATCCTGTCCATCCCAAAGAGAACCTCAACATTTTAAGCTCTCTACCCCAGCTCTGCCTCCTGTCTTTTCTTCAGTGCCACTGTCTCTGCAACAACACCTGGTCTCACCACCGCCTTGAACACCTTTCTTTCATTCTTGCTGATACTCTTTATCACACAACACACCTGACACTTTTCTCCACCTGCTCCAACCTGCCTGCACTCGCCCTTCACCTCTTTTCCACACCTCCCTGCTCTGAACCGTTGACCCTAAGTACTTAAAGTCCTGCACTTTCTTCACCTCTGCTCCCTGTAACCTCACGCTCCCTGGGTCCTCTCATTGAACACATGTATTCTGTCTTGCTTGCTGCTTCATTCCTCTGTTTTCCAGAGCAGACCTCCACCCTCTAGATTTTCCTCCACCTGCTCCCTGCCTCACTACAAATCACAATGTCATCTGCAAACATCATAGTCCATGGAGATTCCTGTCTAACCTCATCTGTCAGCCTGTCCATCACCAGAGCAAACAAGAAGGGGCTCAGAGCCATCCTGATGCAGACCCACCTCCACCTTGAACCCTCTGTCACACCCAGCACACCTCACCACGGTCTTACAGCTCATACATGTCCTGCACCACTCTAACATACTTCTGCCACTCCAGACTTCCTCCAATACCACAGCTCCTCTCGCACCCTGTCATACCTTTCTAAATCTACGAAGACACAATGCAACCCTCTGACCTTCTCTGTACTTTCCATCAGCATCCTCAAAGCAAATACTGCATCTGTTGTACCTTTCTAGGCATGAAACCATGTTGTGCTCACAAATGTTCACCTCTGCCCTTAGCCGAGCTTCCACTACTCTTTCCCACAACTTCATTGTGTGGCTCATCAGCTTTATTCCTCTGTAGTTGCCACAGCTCTGCACATCTCCCTTGTTCTTAAAAATTGGCACCAGTACACTTCTCCTCCAGTCCTCGGGCATCCTCTCACTCTCCAAGATCTTGTTAAACAAACTAGTCAGAAACTCTACTGCCACCTCTCCTAGACACTTCCATACCTCCACAGGTATGTCATCAGGACCAACTGCCTTTCCACTCTTCATCCTCTTCAATGTCCTCCTCACTTCACTCTTACTAATCTTTGCTACTTCCTGCTCCACACCAGTCACCTCTTCTACTCTTCGCCCTTTCATTTTCCTCATTCATCAACTCTTCAAAGTACTCTTCCATCTTCCCATCACACTCCTGACACCTGTCAATACATTTCCATCCTTATCTTTAATCACCCTAACCTGCTGCCCATCCTTCCCATCTCTATCTCTTTGTCTGGCCAACCTGTACAAATCCACCTCTCCTTCCTTAGTGTCCAACCTAGCACACAAGTCCTCATATGCTCATTGTTTGGCCTTTGCCACCTCTACCTTCACCTTCCGATGCATCTCCCTATACTCCTGTCTACTCTTCAGTCCTTTCAGTGTCCCACTTCTTCTTAGCTAACCTCTTCCCTGTATACACTCCTGAACTTCCTCGCTCCACCACCAAGTCTCCTTGTCCACTTTCCTCTTCCAGATGACACACCAAGTACCCTCTTACCTGTCTCCCTGATCAAATTAGCTGTAGTGGTCCAGTCATCTGGAAGCACCTCCAAACTACACAGAGTCTGTCTCAGCTCCTCCCTGAAAACTACGAGAGATTCTTCCTTTTTCAACTTCCACCACTTCGTCCTCTACTCTGCCTTAGTCCTCTTCATCTTCCTCACCACCAGCATCATTTTACACACCACCATCCTGTGTTGTCTGGCTACGCTCCTACCAATACTTTACAGTCACTGATCTCTTTCAGATTACAATGTCTACACAAGATGTAGTCCGCCTGAGTGTTTCTCCCTCTGCTCTTATACGTGCCTCTTCTGGAAGAAAGTGTTCACTACAGCCATTTCCATCCTCTTTGCAACGTCTACCACCATCTGTCCTTCTGCGTTCCTGTCCTGAAGATCAAACCTGCCCTTCACAGTCTCATCACCTCTGTTCCTTCACCTACATGCCCATTGAAATCTGCA
>JAHZUS010000022.1:0-19818 GCA_020496755.1 Channa maculata | reverse complement strand
TTTTAAGCGCATAAAACTTACACTCTTGATTTCTGGCTAAATAAAAGCTGTTGCAATGATATTTCCATGCTGAACTGAGTTGTTCTGGGTCAAATATGAAGGCAAACCCACTTTCCTTTCAGTATTTTGCTGCATTTGGCAGAAATCAGCTCATTCGGCCTGAAAATGCTTTTAAGCGCATAAAAACTTACACTCTTGATTTCTGGCTAAATAAAAGCTGTTGCAATGATATTTCCATGCTGAACTGAGTTGTTCTGGGTCAAATATGAAGGCAAACCCACTTTCCTTTCAGTATTTTGCTGCATTTGGCAGAACAAGCATATTTGCTCATTCGGCCTGAAAATGCTTTTAAGCGCATAAAAACTTACACTCTTGATTTCTGGCTAAATAAAAGCTGTTGCAATGATATTTCCATGCTGAACTGAGTTGTTCTGGGTCAAATATGAAGGCAAACCCACTTTCCTTTCAGTATTTTGCTGCATTTGGCAGAAACAAGCATATTTGCTCATTCGGCCTGAAAATGCTTTTAAGCGCATAAAACTTACACTCTTGATTTCTGGCTAAATAAAAGCTGTTGCAATGATATTTCCATGCTGAACTGAGTTGTTCTGGGTCAAATATGAAGGCAAACCACTTTCCTTTCAGTATTTTGCTGCATTTGGCAGAAACAAGCATATTTGCTCATTCGGCCTGAAAATGCTTTTAAGCGCATAAAACTTACACTCTTGATTTCTGGCTAAATAAAAGCTGTTGCAATGATATTTCCATGCTGAACTGAGTTGTTCTGGGTCAAATATGAAGGCAAACCCACTTTCCTTTCAGTATTTTGCTGCATTTGGCAGAAACAATCAGCTCATTCGGCCTGAAAATGCTTTTAAGCGCATAAAAACTTACACTCTTGATTTCTGGCTAAATAAAGCTGTTGCAATGATATTTCCATGCTGAACTGAGTTGTTCTGGGTCAAATATGAAGGCAAACCCACTTTCCTTTCAGTATTTTGCTGCATTTGGCAGAAACAAGCATATTTGCTCATTCGACCTGAAAATGCTTTTAAGCGCATAAAAACTTACACTCTTGATTTCTGGCTAAATAAAAGCTGTTGCAATGATATTTCCATGCTGAACTGAGTTGTTCTGGGTCAAATATGAAGGCAAACCCACTTTCCTTTCAGTATTTTGCTGCATTTGGCAGAAACAAGCATATTTGCTCATTCGGCCTGAAAATGCTTTTAAGCGCATAAAACTTACACTCTTGATTTCTGGCTAAATAAAAGCTGTTGCAATGATATTTCCATGCTGAACTGAGTTGTTCTGGGTCAAATATGAAGGCAAACCCACTTTCCTTTCAGTATTTTGCTGCATTTGGCAGAAACAAGCATATTTGCTCATTCGGCCTGAAAATGCTTTTAAGCGCATAAACTTACACTCTTGATTTCTGGCTAAATAAAAGCTGTTGCAATGATATTTCCATGCTGAACTGAGTTGTTCTGGGTCAAATATGAAGGCAAACCCACTTTCCTTTCAGTATTTTGCTGCATTTGGCAGAAATCAGCTCATTCGGCCTGAAAATGCTTTTAAGCGCATAAAACTTACACTCTTGATTTCTGGCTAAATAAAAGCTGTTGCAATGATATTTCCATGCTGAACTGAGTTGTTCTGGGTCAAATATGAAGGCAAACCCACTTTCCTTTCAGTATTTTGCTGCATTTGGCAGAAACAAGCATATTTGCTCATTCGGCCTGAAAATGCTTTTAAGCGCATAAAACTTACACTCTTGATTTCTGGCTAAATAAAAGCTGTTGCAATGATATTTCCATGCTGAACTGAGTTGTTCTGGGTCAAATATGAAGGCAAACCCACTTTCCTTTCAGTATTTTGCTGCATTTGGCAGAAACAAGCATATTTGCTCATTCGGCCTGAAAATGCTTTTAAGCGCATAAAAACTTACACTCTTGATTTCTGGCTAAATAAAAGCTGTTGCAATGATATTTCCATGCTGAACTGAGTTGTTCTGGGTCAAATATGAAGGCAAACCCACTTTCCTTTCAGTATTTTGCTGCATTTGGCAGAAACAAGCATATTTGCTCATTCGGCCTGAAAATGCTTTTAAGCGCATAAAACTTACACTCTTGATTTCTGGCTAAATAAAAGCTGTTGCAATGATATTTCCATGCTGAACTGAGTTGTTCTGGGTCAAATATGAAGGCAAACCCACTTTCCTTTCAGTATTTTGCTGCATTTGGCAGAAATCAGCTCATTCGGCCTGAAAATGCTTTTAGCGCATAAAACTTACACTCTTGATTTCTGGCTAAATAAAAGCTGTTGCAATGATATTTCCATGCTGAACTGAGTTGTTCTGGGTCAAATATGAAGGCAAACCCACTTTCCTTTCAGTATTTTGCTGCATTTGGCAGAAACAAGCATATTTGCTCATTCGGCCTGAAAATGCTTTTAAGCGCATAAAACTTACACTCTTGATTTCTGGCTAAATAAAAGCTGTTGCAATGATATTTCCATGCTGAACTGAGTTGTTCTGGGTCAAATATGAAGGCAAACCCACTTTCCTTTCAGTATTTTGCTGCATTTGGCAGAAACAAGCATATTTGCTCATTCGGCCTGAAAATGCTTTTAAGCGCATAAAACTTACACTCTTGATTTCTGGCTAAATAAAAGCTGTTGCAATGATATTTCCATGCTGAACTGAGTTGTTCTGGGTCAAATATGAAGGCAAACCCACTTTCCTTTCAGTATTTTGCTGCATTTGGCAGAAACAAGCATATTTGCTCATTCGGCCTGAAAATGCTTTTAAGCGCATAAACTTACACTCTTGATTTCTGGCTAAATAAAAGCTGTTGCAATGATATTTCCATGCTGAACTGAGTTGTTCTGGGTCAAATATGAAGGCAAACCCACTTTCCTTTCAGTATTTTGCTGCATTTGGCAGAAACAAGCATATTTGCTCATTCGGCCTGAAAATGCTTTTAAGCGCATAAAAACTTACACTCTTGATTTCTGGCTAAATAAAAGCTGTTGCAATGATATTTCCATGCTGAACTGAGTTGTTCTGGGTCAAATATGAAGGCAAACCCACTTTCCTTTCAGTATTTTGCTGCATTTGGCAGAAACAAGCATATTTGCTCATTCGGCCTGAAAATGCTTTTAAGCGCATAAAAACTTACACTCTTGATTTCTGGCTAAATAAAAGCTGTTGCAATGATATTTCCATGCTGAACTGAGTTGTTCTGGGTCAAATATGAAGGCAAACCCACTTTCCTTTCAGTATTTTGCTGCATTTGGCAGAAACAAGCATATTTGCTCATTCGGCCTGAAAATGCTTTTAAGCGCATAAAACTTACACTCTTGATTTCTGGCTAAATAAAAGCTGTTGCAATGATATTTCCATGCTGAACTGAGTTGTTCTGGGTCAAATATGAAGGCAAACCCACTTTCCTTTCAGTATTTTGCTGCATTTGGCAGAAACAAGCATATTTGCTCATTCGGCCTGAAAATGCTTTTAGCGCATAAAAACTTACACTCTTGATTTCTGGCTAAATAAAAGCTGTTGCAATGATATTTCCATGCTGAACTGAGTTGTTCTGGGTCAAATATGAAGGCAAACCCACTTTCCTTTCAGTATTTTGCTGCATTTGGCAGAAACAAGCATATTTGCTCATTCGGCCTGAAAATGCTTTTAAGCGCATAAAAACTTACACTCTTGATTTCTGGCTAAATAAAAGCTGTTGCAATGATATTTCCATGCTGAACTGAGTTGTTCTGGGTCAAATATGAAGGCAAACCCACTTTCCTTTCAGTATTTTGCTGCATTTGGCAGAAATCAGCTCATTCGGCCTGAAAATGCTTTTAAGCGCATAAAACTTACACTCTTGATTTCTGGCTAAATAAAAGCTGTTGCAATGATATTTCCATGCTGAACTGAGTTGTTCTGGGTCAAATATGAAGGCAAACCCACTTTCCTTTCAGTATTTTGCTGCATTTGGCAGAAACAAGCATATTTGCTCATTCGGCCTGAAAATGCTTTTAAGCGCATAAAACTTACACTCTTGATTTCTGGCTAAATAAAAGCTGTTGCAATGATATTTCCATGCTGAACTGAGTTGTTCTGGGTCAAATATGAAGGCAAACCCACTTTCCTTTCAGTATTTTGCTGCATTTGGCAGAAACAAGCAGCTCATTCGGCCTGAAAATGCTTTTAAGCGCATAAAAACTTACACTCTTGATTTCTGGCTAAATAAAAGCTGTTGCAATGATATTTCCATGCTGAACTGAGTTGTTCTGGGTCAAATATGAAGGCAAACCCACTTTCCTTTCAGTATTTTGCTGCATTTGGCAGAAACAAGCATATTTGCTCATTCGGCCTGAAAATGCTTTTAAGCGCATAAAACTTACACTCTTGATTTCTGGCTAAATAAAAGCTGTTGCAATGATATTTCCATGCTGAACTGAGTTGTTCTGGGTCAAATATGAAGGCAAACCCACTTTCCTTTCAGTATTTTGCTGCATTTGGCAGAAACAAGCAGCTCATTCGGCCTGAAAATGCTTTTAAGCGCATAAAAACTTACACTCTTGATTTCTGGCTAAATAAAAGCTGTTGCAATGATATTTCCATGCTGAACTGAGTTGTTCTGGGTCAAATATGAAGGCAAACCCACTTTCCTTTCAGTATTTTGCTGCATTTGGCAGAAACAAGCATATTTGCTCATTCGGCCTGAAAATGCTTTTAAGCGCATAAAAACTTACACTCTTGATTTCTGGCTAAATAAAAGCTGTTGCAATGATATTTCCATGCTGAACTGAGTTGTTCTGGGTCAAATATGAAGGCAAACCCACTTTCCTTTCAGTATTTTGCTGCATTTGGCAGAAACAAGCATATTTGCTCATTCGGCCTGAAAATGCTTTTAAGCGCATAAAAACACACTCTTGATTTCTGGCTAAATAAAAGCTGTTGCAATGATATTTCCATGCTGAACTGAGTTGTTCTGGGTCAAATATGAAGGCAAACCCACTTTCCTTTCAGTATTTTGCTGCATTTGGCAGAAACAAGCATATTTGCTCATTCGGCCTGAAAATGCTTTTAAGCGCATAAAACTTACACTCTTGATTTCTGGCTAAATAAAAGCTGTTGCAATGATATTTCCATGCTGAACTGAGTTGTTCTGGGTCAAATATGAAGGCAAACCCACTTTCCTTTCAGTATTTTGCTGCATTTGGCAGAAACAAGCATATTTGCTCATTCGGCCTGAAAATGCTTTTAAGCGCATAAAACTTACACTCTTGATTTCTGGCTAAATAAAAGCTGTTGCAATGATATTTCCATGCTGAACTGAGTTGTTCTGGGTCAAATATGAAGTATTTTGCAAACCCACTTTCCTTTCAGTATTTTGCTGCATGCTGAACTTTGGCAGAAAAGGCAAACCCACTTTCCTTTCAGTATTTTGCTCATTGGCGAAATCAGCTCATTCGGCCTGAAAATGCTTTTAAGCGCATAAAACTTACACTCTTGATTTCTGGCTAAATAAAAGCTGTTGCAATGATATTTCCATGCTGAACTGAGTTGTTCTGGGTCAAATATGAAGGCAAACCCACTTTCCTTTCAGTATTTTGCTGCATTTGGCAGAAACAAGCATATTTGCTCATTCGGCCTGAAAATGCTTTTAAGCGCATAAAAACTTACACTCTTGATTTCTGGCTAAATAAAAGCTGTTGCAATGATATTTCCATGCTGAACTGAGTTGTTCTGGGTCAAATATGAAGGCAAACCCACTTTCCTTTCAGTATTTTGCTGCATTTGGCAGAAACAAGCATATTTGCTCATTCGGCCTGAAAATGCTTTTAAGCGCATAAAACTTACACTCTTGATTTCTGGCTAAATAAAAGCTGTTGCAATGATATTTCCATGCTGAACTGAGTTGTTCTGGGTCAAATATGAAGGCAAACCCACTTTCCTTTCAGTATTTTGCTGCATTTGGCAGAAACAAGCATATTTGCTCATTCGGCCTGAAAATGCTTTTAAGCGCATAAAAACTTACACTCTTGATTTCTGGCTAAATAAAAGCTGTTGCAATGATATTTCCATGCTGAACTGAGTTGTTCTGGGTCAAATATGAAGGCAAACCCACTTTCCTTTCAGTATTTTGCTGCATTTGGCAGAAACAAGCATATTTGCTCATTCGGCCTGAAAATGCTTTTAAGCGCATAAAAACTTACACTCTTGATTTCTGGCTAAATAAAAGCTGTTGCAATGATATTTCCATGCTGAACTGAGTTGTTCTGGGTCAAATATGAAGGCAAACCCACTTTCCTTTCAGTATTTTGCTGCATTTGGCAGAAACAAGCATATTTGCTCATTCGGCCTGAAAATGCTTTTAAGCGCATAAAACTTACACTCTTGATTTCTGGCTAAATAAAAGCTGTTGCAATGATATTTCCATGCTGAACTGAGTTGTTCTGGGTCAAATATGAAGGCAAACCCACTTTCCTTTCAGTATTTTGCTGCATTTGGCAGAAACAAGCATATTTGCTCATTCGGCCTGAAAATGCTTTTAAGCGCATAAAAACTTACACTCTTGATTTCTGGCTAAATAAAAGCTGTTGCAATGATATTTCCATGCTGAACTGAGTTGTTCTGGGTCAAATATGAAGGCAAACCCACTTTCCTTTCAGTATTTTGCTGCATTTGGCAGAAACAAGCATATTTGCTCATTCGGCCTGAAAATGCTTTTAAGCGCATAAACTTACACTCTTGATTTCTGGCTAAATAAAAGCTGTTGCAATGATATTTCCATGCTGAACTGAGTTGTTCTGGGTCAAATATGAAGGCAAACCCACTTTCCTTTCAGTATTTTGCTGCATTTGGCAGAAACAAGCATATTTGCTCATTCGGCCTGAAAATGCTTTTAAGCGCATAAAACTTACACTCTTGATTTCTGGCTAAATAAAAGCTGTTGCAATGATATTTCCATGCTGAACTGAGTTGTTCTGGGTCAAATATGAAGGCAAACCCACTTTCCTTTCAGTATTTTGCTGCATTTGGCAGAAACAAGCATATTTGCTCATTCGGCCTGAAAATGCTTTTAAGCGCATAAAAACTTACACTCTTGATTTCTGGCTAAATAAAAGCTGTTGCAATGATATTTCCATGCTGAACTGAGTTGTTCTGGGTCAAATATGAAGGCAAACCCACTTTCCTTTCAGTATTTTGCTGCATTTGGCAGAAACAAGCATATTTGCTCATTCGGCCTGAAAATGCTTTTAAGCGCATAAAAACTTACACTCTTGATTTCTGGCTAAATAAAAGCTGTTGCAATGATATTTCCATGCTGAACTGAGTTGTTCTGGGTCAAATATGAAGGCAAACCCACTTTCCTTTCAGTATTTTGCTGCATTTGGCAGAAACAAGCATATTTGCTCATTCGGCCTGAAAATGCTTTTAAGCATAAAAACTTACACTCTTGATTTCTGGCTAAATAAAAGCTGTTGCAATGATATTTCCATGCTGAACTGAGTTGTTCTGGGTCAAATATGAAGGCAAACCCACTTTCCTTTCAGTATTTTGCTGCATTTGGCAGAAACAAGCATATTTGCTCATTCGGCCTGAAAATGCTTTTAAGCGCATAAAAACTTACACTCTTGATTTCTGGCTAAATAAAAGCTGTTGCAATGATATTTCCATGCTGAACTGAGTTGTTCTGGGTCAAATATGAAGGCAAACCCACTTTCCTTTCAGTATTTTGCTGCATTTGGCAGAAACAAGCATATTTGCTCATTCGGCCTGAAAATGCTTTTAAGCGCATAAACTTACACTCTTGATTTCTGGCTAAATAAAAGCTGTTGCAATGATATTTCCATGCTGAACTGAGTTGTTCTGGGTCAAATATGAAGGCAAACCCACTTTCCTTTCAGTATTTTGCTGCATTTGGCAGAAACAAGCATATTTGCTCATTCGGCCTGAAAATGCTTTTAAGCGCATAAAAACTTACACTCTTGATTTCTGGCTAAATAAGCTGTTGCAATGATATTTCCATGCTGAACTGAGTTGTTCTGGGTCAAATATGAAGGCAAACCCACTTTCCTTTCAGTATTTTGCTGCATTTGGCAGAAACAAGCATATTTGCTCATTCGGCCTGAAAATGCTTTTAAGCGCATAAAAACTTACACTCTTGATTTCTGGCTAAATAAAAGCTGTTGCAATGATATTTCCATGCTGAACTGAGTTGTTCTGGGTCAAATATGAAGGCAAACCCACTTTCCTTTCAGTATTTTGCTGCATTTGGCAGAAACAAGCATATTTGCTCATTCGGCCTGAAAATGCTTTTAAGCGCATAAACTTACACTCTTGATTTCTGGCTAAATAAAAGCTGTTGCAATGATATTTCCATGCTGAACTGAGTTGTTCTGGGTCAAATATGAAGGCAAACCCACTTTCCTTTCAGTATTTTGCTGCATTTGGCAGAAACAAGCATATTTGCTCATTCGGCCTGAAAATGCTTTTAAGCGCATAAAACTTACACTCTTGATTTCTGGCTAAATAAAAGCTGTTGCAATGATATTTCCATGCTGAACTGAGTTGTTCTGGGTCAAATATGAAGGCAAACCCACTTTCCTTTCAGTATTTTGCTGCATTTGGCAGAAACAAGCATATTTGCTCATTCGGCCTGAAAATGCTTTTAAGCGCATAAAAACTTACACTCTTGATTTCTGGCTAAATAAAAGCTGTTGCAATGATATTTCCATGCTGAACTGAGTTGTTCTGGGTCAAATATGAAGGCAAACCCACTTTCCTTTCAGTATTTTGCTGCATTTGGCAGAAACAAGCATATTTGCTCATTCGGCCTGAAAATGCTTTTAAGCGCATAAAACTTACACTCTTGATTTCTGGCTAAATAAAAGCTGTTGCAATGATATTTCCATGCTGAACTGAGTTGTTCTGGGTCAAATATGAAGGCAAACCCACTTTCCTTTCAGTATTTTGCTGCATTTGGCAGAAACAAGCATATTTGCTCATTCGGCCTGAAAATGCTTTTAAGCGCATAAAAACTTACACTCTTGATTTCTGGCTAAATAAAAGCTGTTGCAATGATATTTCCATGCTGAACTGAGTTGTTCTGGGTCAAATATGAAGGCAAACCCACTTTCCTTTCAGTATTTTGCTGCATTTGGCAGAAACAAGCATATTTGCTCATTCGGCCTGAAAATGCTTTTAGCGCATAAAACTTACACTCTTGATTTCTGGCTAAATAAAAGCTGTTGCAATGATATTTCCATGCTGAACTGAGTTGTTCTGGGTCAAATATGAAGGCAAACCCACTTTCCTTTCAGTATTTTGCTGCATTTGGCAGAAACAAGCATATTTGCTCATTCGGCCTGAAAATGCTTTTAAGCGCATAAAACTTACACTCTTGATTTCTGGCTAAATAAAAGCTGTTGCAATGATATTTCCATGCTGAACTGAGTTGTTCTGGGTCAAATATGAAGGCAAACCACTTTCCTTTCAGTATTTTGCTGCATTTGGCAGAAACAAGCATATTTGCTCATTCGGCCTGAAAATGCTTTTAAGCGCATAAAACTTACACTCTTGATTTCTGGCTAAATAAAAGCTGTTGCAATGATATTTCCATGCTGAACTGAGTTGTTCTGGGTCAAATATGAAGGCAAACCCACTTTCCTTTCAGTATTTTGCTGCATTTGGCAGAAACAAGCATATTTGCTCATTCGGCCTGAAAATGCTTTTAAGCGCATAAAAACTTACACTCTTGATTTCTGGCTAAATAAAAGCTGTTGCAATGATATTTCCATGCTGAACTGAGTTGTTCTGGGTCAAATATGAAGGCAAACCCACTTTCCTTTCAGTATTTTGCTGCATTTGGCAGAAACAAGCATATTTGCTCATTCGGCCTGAAAATGCTTTTAAGCGCATAAACTTACACTCTTGATTTCTGGCTAAATAAAAGCTGTTGCAATGATATTTCCATGCTGAACTGAGTTGTTCTGGGTCAAATATGAAGGCAAACCCACTTTCCTTTCAGTATTTTGCTGCATTTGGCAGAAACAAGCATATTTGCTCATTCGGCCTGAAAATGCTTTTAAGCGCATAAAACTTACACTCTTGATTTCTGGCTAAATAAAAGCTGTTGCAATGATATTTCCATGCTGAACTGAGTTGTTCTGGGTCAAATATGAAGGCAAACCCACTTTCCTTTCAGTATTTTGCTGCATTTGCAGAAACAAGCATATTTGCTCATTCGGCCTGAAAATGCTTTTAAGCGCATAAAAACTTACACTCTTGATTTCTGGCTAAATAAAAGCTGTTGCAATGATATTTCCATGCTGAACTGAGTTGTTCTGGGTCAAATATGAAGGCAAACCCACTTTCCTTTCAGTATTTTGCTGCATTTGGCAGAAACAAGCATATTTGCTCATTCGGCCTGAAAATGCTTTTAAGCGCATAAAACTTACACTCTTGATTTCTGGCTAAATAAAAGCTGTTGCAATGATATTTCCATGCTGAACTGAGTTGTTCTGGGTCAAATATGAAGGCAAACCCACTTTCCTTTCAGTATTTTGCTGCATTTGGCAGAAACAAGCATATTTGCTCATTCGGCCTGAAAATGCTTTTAAGCGCATAAAACTTACACTCTTGATTTCTGGCTAAATAAAAGCTGTTGCAATGATATTTCCATGCTGAACTGAGTTGTTCTGGGTCAAATATGAAGGCAAACCCACTTTCCTTTCAGTATTTTGCTGCATTTGGCAGAAACAAGCATATTTGCTCATTCGGCCTGAAAATGCTTTTAAGCGCATAAAACTTACACTCTTGATTTCTGGCTAAATAAAAGCTGTTGCAATGATATTTCCATGCTGAACTGAGTTGTTCTGGGTCAAATATGAAGGCAAACCCACTTTCCTTTCAGTATTTTGCTGCATTTGGCAGAAACAAGCATATTTGCTCATTCGGCCTGAAAATGCTTTTAAGCGCATAAAAACTTACACTCTTGATTTCTGGCTAAATAAAAGCTGTTGCAATGATATTTCCATGCTGAACTGAGTTGTTCTGGGTCAAATATGAAGGCAAACCCACTTTCCTTTCAGTATTTTGCTGCAATTGGCAGAAACAAGCATATTTGCTCATTCGGCCTGAAAATGCTTTTAAGCGCAAAACTTACACTCTTGATTTCTGGCTAAATAAAAGCTGTTGCAATGATATTTCCATGCTGAACTGAGTTGTTCTGGGTCAAATATGAAGGCAAACCCACTTTCCTTTCAGTATTTTGCTGCATTTGGCAGAAACAAGCATATTTGCTCATTCGGCCTGAAAATGCTTTTAAGCGCATAAAACTTACACTCTTGATTTCTGGCTAAATAAAAGCTGTTGCAATGATATTTCCATGCTGAACTGAGTTGTTCTGGGTCAAATATGAAGGCAAACCCACTTTCCTTTCAGTATTTTGCTGCATTTGGCAGAAACAAGCATATTTGCTCATTCGGCCTGAAAATGCTTTTAAGCGCATAAAACTTACACTCTTGATTTCTGGCTAAATAAAAGCTGTTGCAATGATATTTCCATGCTGAACTGAGTTGTTCTGGGTCAAATATGAAGGCAAACCCACTTTCCTTTCAGTATTTTGCTGCATTTGGCAGAAACAAGCATATTTGCTCATTCGGCCTGAAAATGCTTTTAAGCGCATAAAAACTTACACTCTTGATTTCTGGCTAAATAAAAGCTGTTGCAATGATATTTCCATGCTGAACTGAGTTGTTCTGGGTCAAATATGAAGGCAAACCCACTTTCCTTTCAGTATTTTGCTGCATTTGGCAGAAACAAGCATATTTGCTCATTCGGCCTGAAAATGCTTTTAAGCGCATAAAACTTACACTCTTGATTTCTGGCTAAATAAAAGCTGTTGCAATGATATTTCCATGCTGAACTGAGTTGTTCTGGGTCAAATATGAAGGCAAACCCACTTTCCTTTCAGTATTTTGCTGCATTTGGCAGAAACAAGCATATTTGCTCATTCGGCCTGAAAATGCTTTTAAGCGCATAAAACTTACACTCTTGATTTCTGGCTAAATAAAAGCTGTTGCAATGATATTTCCATGCTGAACTGAGTTGTTCTGGGTCAAATATGAAGGCAAACCCACTTTCCTTTCAGTATTTTGCTGCATTTGGCAGAAACAAGCAGCTCATTCGGCCTGAAAATGCTTTTAAGCGCATAAAAACTTACACTCTTGATTTCTGGCTAAATAAAAGCTGTTGCAATGATATTTCCATGCTGAACTGAGTTGTTCTGGGTCAAATATGAAGGCAAACCCACTTTCCTTTCAGTATTTTGCTGCATTTGGCAGAAACAAGCATATTTGCTCATTCGGCCTGAAAATGCTTTTAAGCGCATAAAACTTACACTCTTGATTTCTGGCTAAATAAAAGCTGTTGCAATGATATTTCCATGCTGAACTGAGTTGTTCTGGGTCAAATATGAAGGCAAACCCACTTTCCTTTCAGTATTTTGCTGCATTTGGCAGAAACAAGCATATTTGCTCATTCGGCCTGAAAATGCTTTTAAGCGCATAAAAACTTACACTCTTGATTTCTGGCTAAATAAAAGCTGTTGCAATGATATTTCCATGCTGAACTGAGTTGTTCTGGGTCAAATATGAAGGCAAACCCACTTTCCTTTCAGTATTTTGCTGCATTTGGCAGAAACAAGCATATTTGCTCATTCGGCCTGAAAATGCTTTTAAGCGCATAAAAACTTACACTCTTGATTTCTGGCTAAATAAAAGCTGTTGCAATGATATTTCCATGCTGAACTGAGTTGTTCTGGGTCAAATATGAAGGCAAACCCACTTTCCTTTCAGTATTTTGCTGCATTTGGCAGAAACAAGCATATTTGCTCATTCGGCCTGAAAATGCTTTTAAGCGCATAAAAACTTACACTCTTGATTTCTGGCTAAATAAAAGCTGTTGCAATGATATTTCCATGCTGAACTGAGTTGTTCTGGGTCAAATATGAAGGCAAACCCACTTTCCTTTCAGTATTTTGCTGCATTTGGCAGAAACAAGCATATTTGCTCATTCGGCCTGAAAATGCTTTTAAGCGCATAAAAACTTACACTCTTGATTTCTGGCTAAATAAAAGCTGTTGCAATGATATTTCCATGCTGAACTGAGTTGTTCTGGGTCAAATATGAAGGCAAACCCACTTTCCTTTCAGTATTTTGCTGCATTTGGCAGAAATCAGCTCATTCGGCCTGAAAATGCTTTTAAGCGCATAAAAACTTACACTCTTGATTTCTGGCTAAATAAAAGCTGTTGCAATGATATTTCCATGCTGAACTGAGTTGTTCTGGGTCAAATATGAAGGCAAACCCACTTTCCTTTCAGTATTTTGCTGCATTTGGCAGAAACAAGCATATTTGCTCATTCGGCCTGAAAATGCTTTTAAGCGCATAAAACTTACACTCTTGATTTCTGGCTAAATAAAAGCTGTTGCAATGATATTTCCATGCTGAACTGAGTTGTTCTGGGTCAAATATGAAGGCAAACCCACTTTCCTTTCAGTATTTTGCTGCATTTGGCAGAAACAAGCATATTTGCTCATTCGGCCTGAAAATGCTTTTAAGCGCATAAAACTTACACTCTTGATTTCTGGCTAAATAAAAGCTGTTGCAATGATATTTCCATGCTGAACTGAGTTGTTCTGGGTCAAATATGAAGGCAAACCCACTTTCCTTTCAGTATTTTGCTGCATTTGGCAGAAACAAGCATATTTGCTCATTCGGCCTGAAAATGCTTTTAAGCGCGCAAAAACTTACACTCTTGATTTCTGGCTAAATAAAAGCTGTTGCAATGATATTTCCATGCTGAACTGAGTTGTTCTGGGTCAAATATGAAGGCAAACCCACTTTCCTTTCAGTATTTTGCTGCATTTGGCAGAAATCAGCTCATTCGGCCTGAAAATGCTTTTAAGCGCATAAAACTTACACTCTTGATTTCTGGCTAAATAAAAGCTGTTGCAATGATATTTCCATGCTGAACTGAGTTGTTCTGGGTCAAATATGAAGGCAAACCCACTTTCCTTTCAGTATTTTGCTGCATTTGGCAGAAACAAGCATATTTGCTCATTCGGCCTGAAAATGCTTTTAAGCGCATAAAAACTTACACTCTTGATTTCTGGCTAAATAAAAGCTGTTGCAATGATATTTCCATGCTGAACTGAGTTGTTCTGGGTCAAATATGAAGGCAAACCCACTTTCCTTTCAGTATTTTGCTGCATTTGGCAGAAACAAGCATATTTGCTCATTCGGCCTGAAAATGCTTTTAAGCGCGCATAAAACTTACACTCTTGATTTCTGGCTAAATAAAAGCTGTTGCAATGATATTTCCATGCTGAACTGAGTTGTTCTGGGTCAAATATGAAGGCAAACCCACTTTCCTTTCAGTATTTTGCTGCATTTGGCAGAAACAAGCATATTTGCTCATTCGGCCTGAAAATGCTTTTAAGCGCATAAAACTTACACTCTTGATTTCTGGCTAAATAAAAGCTGTTGCAATGATATTTCCATGCTGAACTGAGTTGTTCTGGGTCAAATATGAAGGCAAACCCACTTTCCTTTCAGTATTTTGCTGCATTTGGCAGAAACAAGCATATTTGCTCATTCGGCCTGAAAATGCTTTTAAGCGCATAAAAACTTACACTCTTGATTTCTGGCTAAATAAAAGCTGTTGCAATGATATTTCCATGCTGAACTGAGTTGTTCTGGGTCAAATATGAAGGCAAACCCACTTTCCTTTCAGTATTTTGCTGCATTTGGCAGAAACAAGCATATTTGCTCATTCGGCCTGAAAATGCTTTTAAGCGCATAAAAACTTACACTCTTGATTTCTGGCTAAATAAAAGCTGTTGCAATGATATTTCCATGCTGAACTGAGTTGTTCTGGGTCAAATATGAAGGCAAACCCACTTTCCTTTCAGTATTTTGCTGCAATTGGCAGAAACAAGCATATTTGCTCATTCGGCCTGAAAATGCTTTTAAGCGCATAAAACTTACACTCTTGATTTCTGGCTAAATAAAAGCTGTTGCAATGATATTTCCATGCTGAACTGAGTTGTTCTGGGTCAAATATGAAGGCAAACCCACTTTCCTTTCAGTATTTTGCTGCAATTGGCAGAAACAAGCATATTTGCTCATTCGGCCTGAAAATGCTTTTAAGCGCATAAAACTTACACTCTTGATTTCTGGCTAAATAAAAGCTGTTGCAATGATATTTCCATGCTGAACTGAGTTGTTCTGGGTCAAATATGAAGGCAAACCCACTTTCCTTTCAGTATTTTGCTGCAATTGGCAGAAACAAGCATATTTGCTCATTCGGCCTGAAAATGCTTTTAAGCGCATAAAACTTACACTCTTGATTTCTGGCTAAATAAAAGCTGTTGCAATGATATTTCCATGCTGAACTGAGTTGTTCTGGGTCAAATATGAAGGCAAACCCACTTTCCTTTCAGTATTTTGCTGCAATTGGCAGAAACAAGCATATTTGCTCATTCGGCCTGAAAATGCTTTTAAGCGCATAAAACTTACACTCTTGATTTCTGGCTAAATAAAAGCTGTTGCAATGATATTTCCATGCTGAACTGAGTTGTTCTGGGTCAAATATGAAGGCAAACCCACTTTCCTTTCAGTATTTTGCTGCAATTGGCAGAAACAAGCATATTTGCTCATTCGGCCTGAAAATGCTTTTAAGCGCATAAAACTTACACTCTTGATTTCTGGCTAAATAAAAGCTGTTGCAATGATATTTCCATGCTGAACTGAGTTGTTCTGGGTCAAATATGAAGGCAAACCCACTTTCCTTTCAGTATTTTGCTGCAATTGGCAGAAACAAGCATATTTGCTCATTCGGCCTGAAAATGCTTTTAAGCGCATAAAACTTACACTCTTGATTTCTGGCTAAATAAAAGCTGTTGCAATGATATTTCCATGCTGAACTGAGTTGTTCTGGGTCAAATATGAAGGCAAACCCACTTTCCTTTCAGTATTTTGCTGCAATTGGCAGAAACAAGCATATTTGCTCATTCGGCCTGAAAATGCTTTTAAGCGCATAAAACTTACACTCTTGATTTCTGGCTAAATAAAAGCTGTTGCAATGATATTTCCATGCTGAACTGAGTTGTTCTGGGTCAAATATGAAGGCAAACCCACTTTCCTTTCAGTATTTTGCTGCAATTGGCAGAAACAAGCATATTTGCTCATTCGGCCTGAAAATGCTTTTAAGCGCATAAAACTTACACTCTTGATTTCTGGCTAAATAAAAGCTGTTGCAATGATATTTCCATGCTGAACTGAGTTGTTCTGGGTCAAATATGAAGGCAAACCCACTTTCCTTTCAGTATTTTGCTGCAATTGGCAGAAACAAGCATATTTGCTCATTCGGCCTGAAAATGCTTTTAAGCGCATAAAACTTACACTCTTGATTTCTGGCTAAATAAAAGCTGTTGCAATGATATTTCCATGCTGAACTGAGTTGTTCTGGGTCAAATATGAAGGCAAACCCACTTTCCTTTCAGTATTTTGCTGCAATTGGCAGAAACAAGCATATTTGCTCATTCGGCCTGAAAATGCTTTTAAGAACCAGCTCAGGGTGGGCCTGAAAATGCTTTTAAGCGCATAAAAACTTACACTCTTGATTTCTGGCTAAATAAAAGCTGTTGCAATGATATTTCCATGCTGAACTGAGTTGTTCTGGGTCAAATTTGGCAAACCAGTATCCTTTCAGCTGCAATTGGCAGAAACAAGCATATTTGCTCATTCGGCCTGAAAATGCTTTTAAGCGCATAAAAACTTACACTCTTGATTTCTGGCTAAATAAAAGCTGTTGCAATGATATTTCCATGCTGAACTGAGTTGTTCTGGGTCAAATATGAAGGCAAACCCACTTTCCTTTCAGTATTTTGCTGCAAATGGCAGAAACCTAAGCAGGCCTATTTGCTCAGAAAATGCTTTTAAGCGCATTCTGATAAATAAAAGCTGTTGCAATGATATTTCCATGCTGAACTGAGTTGTTCTGGCCCCACTTTCCTTTCAGTATTTTGCTGCAAATGGCAGAAACAAGCTATTTGCTCATTCGGCCTGAAAATGCTTTTAAGCGCATAAAACTTACACTCTTGATTTCTGGCTAAATAAAAGCTGTTGCAATGATATTTCCATGCTGAACTGAGTTGTTCTGGGTCAAATATGAAGGCAAACCCACTTTCCTTTCAGTATTTTGCTGCAATTGGCAAGAAATCAGCTCATTTGGCCTGAAAATGCTTTTAAGCGCATAAAACTTACACTCTTGATTTCTGGCTAAATAAAAGCTGTTGCAATGATATTTCCATGCTGAACTGAGTTGTTCTGGGTCAAATATGAAGGCAAACCCACTTTCCTTTCAGTATTTTGCTGCAATTGGCAGAAACAAGCATATTTCCATGCTGAACTGAGTTGTTCTGGGTCAAATATGAAGGCAAACCCACTTTCCTTTCAGTATTTTGCTGCAATTGGCAGAAACAAGCATATTTGCTCATTCGGCCTGAAAATGCTTTTAAGCGCATAAAACTTACACTCTTGATTTCTGGCTAAATAAAAGCTGTTGCAATGATATTTCCATGCTGAACTGAGTTGTTCTGGGTCAAATATGAAGGCAAACCCACTTTCCTTTCAGTATTTTGCTGCAATTGGCAGAAACAAGCATATTTGCTCATTCGGCCTGAAAATGCTTTTAAGCGCATAAAAACTTACACTCTTGATTTCTGGCTAAATAAAAGCTGTTGCAATGATATTTCCATGCTGAACTGAGTTGTTCTGGGTCAAATATGAAGGCAAACCCACTTTCCTTTCAGTATTTTGCAGTATTTTGAAAATGCTTTTAAGCATAAAAACTTCTTGATTTCTGGCTAAATAAAAGCTGTTGCAATGATATTTCCATGCTGAACTGAGTTGTTCTGGGTCAAATATGAAGGCAAACCCACTTTCCTTTCAGTATTTTGCTGCAATTGGCAGAAACAAGCATATTTGCTCATTCGGCCTGAAAATGCTTTTAAGCGCATAAAACTTACACTCTTGATTTCTGGCTAAATAAAAGCTGTTGCAATGATATTTCCATGCTGAACTGAGTTGTTCTGGGTCAAATATGAAGGCAAACCCACTTTCCTTTCAGTATTTTGCTGCAATTGGCAGAAATCAAGCATATTTGCTCATTCGGCCTGAAAATGCTTTTAAGCGCATAAAACTTACACTCTTGATTTCTGGCTAAATAAAAGCTGTTGCAATGATATTTCCATGCTGAACTGAGTTGTTCTGGGTCAAATATGAAGGCAAACCCACTTTCCTTTCAGTATTTTGCTGCAATTGGCAGAAACAAGCATATTTGCTCATTCGGCCTGAAAATGCTTTTAAGCGCATAAAACTTACACTCTTGATTTCTGGCTAAATAAAAGCTGTTGCAATGATATTTCCATGCTGAACTGAGTTGTTCTGGGTCAAATATGAAGGCAAACCCACTTTCCTTTCAGTATTTTGCTGCAATTGGCAGAAATCAGCTCATTCGGCCTGAAAATGCTTTTAAGCGCATAAAACTTACACTCTTGATTTCTGGCTAAATAAAAGCTGTTGCAATGATATTTCCATGCTGAACTGAGTTGTTCTGGGTCAAATATGAAGGCAAACCCACTTTCCTTTCAGTATTTTGCTGCAATTGGCAGAAACAAGCATATTTGCTCATTCGGCCTGAAAATGCTTTTAAGCGCATAAAACTTACACTCTTGATTTCTGGCTAAATAAAAGCTGTTGCAATGATATTTCCATGCTGAACTGAGTTGTTCTGGGTCAAATATGAAGGCAAACCCACTTTCCTTTCAGTATTTTGCTGCAATTGGCAGAAACAAGCAGCTCATTCGGCCTGAAAATGCTTTTAAGCGCATAAAACTTACACTCTTGATTTCTGGCTAAATAAAAGCTGTTGCAATGATATTTCCATGCTGAACTGAGTTGTTCTGGGTCAAATATGAAGGCAAACCCACTTTCCTTTCAGTATTTTGCTGCAATTGGCAGAAACAAGCAGCTCATTCGGCCTGAAAATGCTTTTAAGCGCATAAAACTTACACTCTTGATTTCTGGCTAAATAAAAGCTGTTGCAATGATATTTCCATGCTGAACTGAGTTGTTCTGGGTCAAATATGAAGGCAAACCCACTTTCCTTTCAGTATTTTGCTGCAATTGGCAGAAACAAGCATATTTGCTCATTCGGCCTGAAAATGCTTTTAAGCGCATAAAAACTTACACTCTTGATTTCTGGCTAAATAAAAGCTGTTGCAATGATATTTCCATGCTGAACTGAGTTGTTCTGGGTCAAATATGAAGGCAAACCCACTTTCCTTTCAGTATTTTGCTGCAATTGGCAGAAACAAGCATATTTGCTCATTCGGCCTGAAAATGCTTTTAAGCGCATAAAACTTACACTCTTGATTTCTGGCTAAATAAAAGCTGTTGCAATGATATTTCCATGCTGAACTGAGTTGTTCTGGGTCAAATATGAAGGCAAACCCACTTTCCTTTCAGTATTTTGCTGCAATTGGCAGAAACAAGCATATTTGCTCATTCGGCCTGAAAATGCTTTTAAGCGCATAAAACTTACACTCTTGATTTCTGGCTAAATAAAAGCTGTTGCAATGATATTTCCATGCTGAACTGAGTTGTTCTGGGTCAAATATGAAGGCAAACCCACTTTCCTTTCAGTATTTTGCTGCAATTGGCAGAAACAAGCAT
>JAHZUS010000228.1:0-34607 GCA_020496755.1 Channa maculata | reverse complement strand
CAGAGGGTAGCATCTAACCACAAAGCGACACATTATCATGCCAGGTCGACTCTAAGGGGCTTTCAAACCTCCTAGTGCACAATAGGTACTTTCAGCTTAATGGGGACCATGCTCATATGTGGAGGCTGATCGGTCCAATGCTAAGCCAGTGTAGCGTGGAGAGGAGATTGAAGCTGTTGTAATTGACATCGAGGGCTGCTGCTGCAGTGCAGCTATTTTTCATGGGAGAAACAAAGGCTGTTTAGAAATTGGTTCTTAACTTTCTTCTGTAGTCTCAAAAACCCTTTTCGATTTCTTTGACCAATTTGCACATGCTGTTTGCCATATCGCGCCCAGCAAGAAGAGGGCATGCAATTGCAGGAAAGGGACTCTCAGCAGATACTCAAATCTGAAATTGAACGACGACCATTGCAACTTTAGCCAGTAATTGTCCGCTCTGTCAAAGACACACAGCCTTTATTCAGCGACTACTCTGGCGTGACTGCAAAAGATCTAACAGGCAAAAGCAGGCTTTCACATTCAGGCCCATAGGTAGCGCTCTTTCAAATGCAGATTGCCGGAGAACGACGGGCGTAATTAGACAAGTGATGCATTTTTGTCCAACCTGAGCGAGTAAAAGTAATGGCATCAGAACAGCGCTACTACACCAGTGGCATGACCGGGGCAGTGCTGTTCCAGTCCTCGTTAGTATAGTGGACAGTATCTCCGCCTGTTGTAATTGACATCCTAGGGCTGCTGCTGCAAGTGCAGCTATTTTTCATGGGAGAAAGTCTCTATTTCGATTAATAGTATGTGGTGGCTTTGTCCAAACTGAGGCTGTTTAGAAATTGGTTCTTAACTTTCTTCTGTAGTCTCGCATAACCCTTTTCGATTTCTTTGACCAATTTGCACATGCTGTTAGCCATATCGCGTGCACCAAGAAGAGGGCATGCAATTGCAGGAAAGGGACTCCTCAACAGATACTTAAAAACTGAAATTGAACGACGACCATTGCAACTTTAGCCAGTAATGGTCCGCTCAGTCAAAGGCACACAGCCTTTGTCCAGCGACTACTCTGGCGTGACTGCAAACGAGCAGTGCTCTTCCAGTCCTCGTTAGTATAGTGGACAGTATCTCCGCCTGTCACGCTGGAAGACCGGGTTCGATTCTCGACGGGAGAGTCTTTTGCCTTTGTCCCGGACAGTTGAAATTTCCCGCATGCGTCTTCGGCTTAGGGGAGGAGGCCTGTATTTGCAAATGATGGCCAGAAGAACTCCCCAGTTGTTGTGCCAAAATAGCTCAGTTGGGAGAGCGTTAGACTGAAGATCTGAAGGTCCCTGGTTCGATCCCGGGTTTCGGCATTGCACCACCTCCTTCTGGCGTACGATGCCAAGAGGCCCCTAATCTTTCGTTTTTGTACTTAAGACGGTTCGGAAGGTAGTCTCTATGTGTGCCATTCTGTGATTTCAGGTTGTTTTACGGAGCAAGCATGTGTAAGAACTTAGTCAACCCACTGACACAGCTTGAGTGTGTATGTCATCTTAAAATAACAACAATTGTTTTTCTGCCTGGTTTCAGGCCAGGACCTTTCGCGTGTGAGGCGAACTTGATAACCGCTACACCACAGAAACCGGCGACTTTGACGAGCTCCTTCAGAGCGTAGCTTCGCAGCAAGGAGAATAACACGGTCGTGGAAGATTACTCTCAGGGGCTTTGGGATGAAAGGATCTTTATCGAACTTTGTAGTACTAAAACCAAAAGTGTTGCCTTTCTCACTGTTAGAGCTGAGACAACCCTTTACAAGGCAATCCACCCAGACTGACTGTGCACATGATAATGGATAGCAAAAGGGTTTCTGCCTGATTTCAACGAGGAGCTTTCGCATGTTAGACCAACTTGATATCCACTACACTACAGAATTTGGCCACGAGGGTATTACTTTCAGAGGGTAGCATCTAACCACAAAGCGACACATTATCATGCCAGGTCGACTCTAAGGGGCTTTCAAACCTCCTAGTGCACAATAGGTACTTTCTCAGCTTAATGGGGACCATGCTCA
This sequence comes from Channa maculata, assembly GCA_020496755.1. Taxonomy (NCBI): domain Eukaryota; kingdom Metazoa; phylum Chordata; class Actinopteri; order Anabantiformes; family Channidae; genus Channa; species Channa maculata. Next base: position 32,569 of record JAHZUS010000228.1, on the reverse strand, counting down.
TATGTGGAGGCTGATCGGTCCAATGCTAAGCCAGTGTAGCGTGGAGAGGAGATGGAAGCTGTTGTAATTGACATCGAGGGCTGCTGCTGCAGTGCAGCTATTTTTCATGGGAGAAACAAAGGCTGTTTAGAAATTGGTTCTTAACTTTCTTCTGTAGTCTCGCAAAACCCTTTTCGATTTCTTTGACTAATTTGCACATGCTGTTTGCCATATCGCGTCCAGCAAGAAGAGGGCATGCAATTGCAGGAAAGGGACTCTCAGCAGATACTCAAATCTGAAATTGAACGACGACCATTGCAACTTTAGCCAGTAATTGTCCGCTCTGTCAAAGACACACAGCCTTTATTCAGCGACTACTCTGGCGTGACTGCAAAAGATCTAACAGGCAAAAGCAGGCTTTCACATTCAGGCCCATAGGTAGCGCTCCTTTTCAAATGCAGATTGCCGGAGAACGACGGGCGTAATTAGACAAGTGATGCATTTTTGTCCAACCTGAGCGAGTAAAAGTAATGGCATCAGAACAGCGCTACTACACCAGTGGCATGACCGGGGCAGTGCTGTTCCAGTCCTCGTTAGTATGGTGGACAGTATCTCCGCCTGTTGTAATTGACATCCTAGGCTGCTGCTGCAAGTGCAGCTATTTTTCATGGGAGAAAGTCTCTATTTCGATTAATAGTATGTGGTCGGTTTGTCCAAACTGAGGCTGTTTAGAAATTGGGTTTTAACTTTCTTCTGTAGTCTCGCATAACCCTTTTCGATTTCTTTGACCAATTTGCACATGCTGTTACCATATCGCGTGCACTAAGAAGAGGGCATGCAATTGCAGGAAAGGGACTCTCAACAGATACTTAAAACTGAAATTGAACGACGACCATTGCAACTTTAGCCAGTAATGGTCCGCTCAGTCAAAGGCACACAGCCTTTATTCAGCGACTACTCTGGCGTGACTGCAAACGAGCTATGCTCTTCAAGTCCTCGTTAGTATAGTGGACAGTATCTCCGCCTGTCACGCTGGAAGACCGGGTTCGATTCTCGACGGGAGAGTCTTTTGCCTTTGTCCCGACAGTTGAAATTTCCCGCATGCGCTTCGGCTTAGGTGAGGAGGCCTGTATTTGCAAATGATGGCCAGAAGAACTCCCCCAGTTGTTGTGCCAAAATAGCTCAGTTGGGAGAGCGTTAGACTGAAGATCTGAAGGTCCCTGGTTCGATCCCGGTTTCGCATTGCACCACCTCCTTCTGGCGACGATGCCAAGAGGCCCCTAATCTTTCGCTTTTGTACTTAAGACGGTTCGAAGGTAGTCTCTATGTGTGCCATTCTGTGATTTCAGGTTGTTTTACGGAGCAAGCATGTGTAAGAACTTAGTCAACCCACTGACACAGCTTGAGTGTGTATGTCATCTTAAAATAACAACAATTGTTTTTCTGCCTGGTTTCAGGCCAGGACCTTTCGCGCAGTGAGGCGAACTTGATAACCGCTACACCACAGAAACCGCGACTTTGACGAGCTCCTTCAGAGCGTAGCTTCGCAGCAAGGAGAATAACACGGTCGTGGAAGATTACTCCTCAGGGGCTTTGGGATGAAAGGATCTTTATCGAACTTTGTAGTACTAAAACCAAAAGTGTTGCCTTTCTCACTGTTAGAGCTGAGACAACCCTTTTACAAGGCAATCCACCCAGACTGACTGTGCACATGATAATGGATAGCAAAAGGGTTTCTGCCTGATTTCAACGAGGAGCTTTCGCATGTTAGACCAACTTGATATCCACTACACTACAGAATTTGGCCACGAGGGTATTACTTTCAGAGGGTAGCATCTAACCACAAAGCGACACATTATCATGCCAGGTCGACTCTAAGGGGCTTTCAAACCTCCTAGTGCACAATAGGTACTTTCTCAGCTTAATGGGGACCATGCTCATATGTGGAGGCTGATCGGTCCAATGCTAAGCCAGTGTAGCGTGGAGAGGAGATGGAAGCTGTTGTAATTGACATCGAGGGCTGCTGCTGCAGTGCAGCTATTTTTCATGGGAGAAACAAAGGCTGTTTAGAAATTGGTTCTTAACTTTCTTCTGTAGTCTCGCAAAACCCTTTTCGATTTCTTTGACCAATTTGCACATGCTGTTTGCCATATCGCGCCCAGCAAGAAGAGGGCATGCAATTGCAGGAAAGGGACTCTCAGCAGATACTCAAATCTGAAATTGAACGACGACCATTGCAACTTTAGCCAGTAATTGTCCGCTCTGTCAAAGACACACAGCCTTTATTCAGCGACTACTCTGGCGTGACTGCAAAAGATCTAACAGGCAAAAGCAGGCTTTCACATTCAGGCCCATAGGTAGCGCTCTTTTCAAATGCAGATTGCCGGAGAACGACGGGCGTAATTAGACAAGTGATGCATTTTTGTCCAACCTTGAGCGAGTAAAAGTAATGGCATCAGAACAGCGCTACTACACCAGTGGCATGACCGGGGGCAGTGCTGTTCCAGTCCTCGTTAGTATGGTGGACAGTATCTCCGCCTGTTGTAATTGACATCCTAGGCTGCTGCTGCAAGTGCAGCTATTTTTCATGGGAGAAAGTCTCTATTTCGATTAATAGTATGTGGTCGGTTTGTCCAAACTGAGGCTGTTTAGAAATTGGTTTTAACTTTCTTCTGTAGTCTCGCATAACCCTTTTCGATTTCTTTGACCAATTTGCACATGCTGTTACCATATCGCGCACTAAGAAGAGGGCATGCAATTGCAGGAAAGGGACTCTCAACAGATACTTAAAACTGAAATTGAACGACGACCATTGCAACTTTAGCCAGTAATGGTCCAGTCAAAGGCACACAGCCTTTATTCAGCGACTACTCTGGCGTGACTGCAAACGAGCTATGCTCTTCAAGTCCTCGTTAGTATAGTGGACAGTATCTCCGCCTGTCACGCTGGAAGACCGGGTTCGATTCTCGACGGGAGAGTCTTTTGCCTTTGTCCCGACAGTTGAAATTTCCCGCATGCGCTTTCGGCTTAGGGGAGGAGGCCTGTATTTGCAAATGATGGCCAGAAGAACTCCCCAGTTGTTGTGCCAAAATAGCTCAGTTGGGAGAGCGTTAGACTGAAGATCTGAAGGTCCCTGGTTCGATCCCGGGTTTCGCATTGCACCACCTCCTTCTGGCGTACGATGCCAAGAGGCCCCTAATCTTTCGTTTTTGTACTTAAGACGGTTCGGAGGTAGTCTCTATGTGTGCCATTCTGTGATTTCAGGTTGTTTTACGGAGCAAGCATGTGTAAGAACTTAGTCAACCCACTGACACAGCTTGAGTGTGTATGTCATCTTAAAATAACAACAATTGTTTTTCTGCCTGGTTTCAGGCCAGGACCTTTCGCAGTGAGGCGAACTTGATAACCGCTACACCACAGAAACCGGCGACTTTGACGAGCTCCTTCAGAGCGTAGCTTCGCAGCAAGGAGAATAACACGGTCGTGGAAGATTACTCCTCAGGGGCTTTGGGATGAAAGGATCTTTATCGAACTTTGTAGTACTAAAACCAAAAGTGTTGCCTTTCTCACTGTTAGAGCTGAGACAACCCCTTTACAAGGCAATCCACCCAGACTGACTGTGCACATGATAATGGATAGCAAAAGGGTTTCTGCCTGATTTCAACGAGGAGCTTTCGCATGTTAGACCAACTTGATATCCACTACACTACAGAATTTGGCCACGAGGGTATTACTTTCAGAGGGTAGCATCTAACCACAAAGCGACACATTATCATGCCAGGTCGACTCTAAGGGGCTTTCAAACCTCCTAGTGCACAATAGGTACTTTCTCAGCTTAATGGGGACCATGCTCATATGTGGAGGCTGATCGGTCCAATGCTAAGCCAGTGTAGCGTGGAGAGGAGATTGAAGCTGTTGTAATTGACATCGAGGGCTGCTGCTGCAGTGCAGCTATTTTTCATGGGAGAAACAAAGGCTGTTTAGAAATTGGTTCTTAACTTTCTTCTGTAGTCTCGCAAAACCTTTTCGATTTCTTTGACCAATTTGCACATGCTGTTTGCCATATCGCGCCCAGCAAGAAGAGGGCATGCAATTGCAGGAAAGGGACTCTCAGCAGATACTCAAATCTGAAATTGAACGACGACCATTGCAACTTTAGCCAGTAATTGTCCGCTCTGTCAAAGACACACAGCCTTTATTCAGCGACTACTCTGGCGTGACTGCAAAAGATCTAACAGGCAAAAGCAGGCTTTCACATTCAGGCCCATAGGTAGCGCTCTTTTCAAATGCAGATTGCCGGAGAACGACGGGCGTAATTAGACAAGTCATGCATTTTTGTCCAACCTTGAGCGAGTAAAAGTAATGGCATCAGAACAGCGCTACTACACCAGTGGCATGACCGGGGGCAGTGCTGTTCCAGTCCTCGTTAGTATGGTGGACAGTATCTCCGCCTGTTGTAATTGACATCCTAGGCTGCTGCTGCAAGTGCAGCTATTTTTCATGGGAGAAAGTCTCTATTTCGATTAATAGTATGTGGTCGGTTTGTCCAAACTGAGGCTGTTTAGAAATTGGGTTTTAACTTTCTTCTGTAGTCTCGCATAACCCTTTTCGATTTCTTTGACCAATTTGCACATGCTGTTACCATATCGCGGCACTAAGAAGAGGGCATGCAATTGCAGGAAAGGGACTCTCAACAGATACTTAAAACTGAAATTGAACGACGACCATTGCAACTTTAGCCAGTAATGGTCCGCTTCAGTCAAAGGCACACAGCCTTTATTCAGCGACTACTCTGGCGTGACTGCAAACGAGCTATGCTCTTCAAGTCCTCGTTAGTATAGTGGACAGTATCTCCGCCTGTCACGCTGGAAGACCGGGTTCGATTCTCCGACGGGAGAGTCTTTTGCCTTTGTCCCGACAGTTGAAATTTCCCGCATGCGCTTTCGGCTTAGGGAGGAGGCCTGTATTTGCAAATGATGGCCAGAAGAACTCCCCAGTTGTTGTGCCAAAATAGCTCAGTTGGGAGAGCGTTAGACTGAAGATCTGAAGGTCCCTGGTTCGATCCCGGGTTTTCGCATTGCACCACCTCCTTCTGGCGTACGATGCCAAGAGGCCCCTAATCTTTCGCTTTTGTACTTAAGACGGTTCGAAGGTAGTCTCTATGTGTGCCATTCTGTGATTTCAGGTTGTTTTACGGAGCAAGCATGTGTAAGAACTTAGTCAACCCACTGACACAGCTTGAGTGTGTATGTCATCTTAAAATAACAACAATTGTTTTTCTGCCTGGTTTCAGGCCAGGACCTTTCGCAGGTGAGGCGAACTTGATAACCGCTACACCACAGAAACCGGCGACTTTGACGAGCTCCTTCAGAGCGTAGCTTCGCAGCAAGGAGAATAACACGGTCGTGGAAGATTACTCCTCAGGGGCTTTGGGATGAAAGGATCTTTATCGAACTTTGTAGTACTAAAACCAAAAGTGTTGCCTTTCTCACTGTTAGAGCTGAGACAACCCTTTTACAAGGCAATCCACCCAGACTGACTGTGCACATGATAATGGATAGCAAAAGGGTTTCTGCCTGATTTCAACGAGGAGCTTTCATGTTAGACCAACTTGATATCCACTACACTACAGAATTTGGCCACGAGGGTATTACTTTCAGAGGGTAGCATCTAACCACAAAGCGACACATTATCATGCCAGGTCGACTCTAAGGGGCTTTCAAACCTCCTAGTGCACAATAGGTACTTTCTCAGCTTAATGGGGACCATGCTCATATGTGGAGGCTGATCGGTCCAATGCTAAGCCAGTGTAGCGTGGAGAGGAGATTGAAGCTGTTGTAATTGACATCGAGGGCTGCTGCTGCAGTGCAGCTATTTTTCATGGGAGAAACAAAGGCTGTTTAGAAATTGGTTCTTAACTTTCTTCTGTAGTCTCGCAAAACCCTTTTCGATTTCTTTGACCAATTTGCACATGCTGTTTGCCATATCGCGCCCAGCAAGAAGAGGGCATGCAATTGCAGGAAAGGGACTCTCAGCAGATACTCAAATCTGAAATTGAACGACGACCATTGCAACTTTAGCCAGTAATTGTCCGCTCTGTCAAAGACACACAGCCTTTATTCAGCGACTACTCTGGCGTGACTGCAAAAGATCTAACAGGCAAAAGCAGGCTTTCACATTCAGGCCCATAGGTAGCGCTCTTTTCAAATGCAGATTGCCGGAGAACGACGGGCGTAATTAGACAAGTGATGCATTTTTGTCCAACCTTGAGCGAGTAAAAGTAATGGCATCAGAACAGCGCTACTACACCAGTGGCATGACCGGGGGCAGTGCTGTTCCAGTCCTCGTTAGTATGGTGGACAGTATCTCCGCCTGTTGTAATTGACATCCTAGGCTGCTGCTGCAAGTGCAGCTATTTTTCATGGGAGAAAGTCTCTATTTCGATTAATAGTATGTGGTCGGTTTGTCCAAACTGAGGCTGTTTAGAAATTGGTTTTAACTTTCTTCTGTAGTCTCGCATAACCCTTTTCGATTTCTTTGACCAATTTGCACATGCTGTTACCATATCGCGGCACTAAGAAGAGGGCATGCAATTGCAGGAAAGGGACTCTCAACAGATACTTAAAACTGAAATTGAACGACGACCATTGCAACTTTAGCCAGTAATGGTCCGCTTCAGTCAAAGGCACACAGCCTTTATTCAGCGACTACTCTGGCGTGACTGCAAACGAGCTATGCTCTTCAAGTCCTCGTTAGTATAGTGGACAGTATCTCCGCCTGTCACGCTGAAGACCGGGTTCGATTCTCGACGGGAGAGTCTTTTGCCTTTGTCCCGACAGTTGAAATTTCCCGCATGCGCCTTCGGCTTAGGTGAGGAGGCCTGTATTTGCAAATGATGGCCAGAAGAACTCCCCGTTGTTGTGCCAAATAGCTCAGTTGGGAGAGCGTTAGACTGAAGATCTGAAGGTCCCTGGTTCGATCCCGGTTTCGCATTGCACCACCTCCTTCTGGCGCACGATGCCAAGAGGCCCCTAATCTTTCGCTTTTGTACTTAAGACGGTTCGAAGGTAGTCTCTATGTGTGCCATTCTGTGATTTCAGGTTGTTTTACGGAGCAAGCATGTGTAAGAACTTAGTCAACCCACTGACACAGCTTGAGTGTGTATGTCATCTTAAAATAACAACAATTGTTTTTCTGCCTGGTTTCAGGCCAGGACCTTTCGCAGTGAGGCTAACTTGATAACCGCTACACCACAGAAACCGGCGACTTTGACGAGCTCCTTCAGAGCGTAGCTTCGCAGCAAGGAGAATAACACGGTCGTGGAAGATTACTCCTCAGGGGCTTTGGGATGAAAGGATCTTTATCGAACTTTGTAGTACTAAAACCAAAAGTGTTGCCTTTCTCACTGTTAGAGCTGAGACAACCCTTTTACAAGGCAATCCACCCAGACTGACTGTGCACATGATAATGGATAGCAAAAGGGTTTCTGCCTGATTTCAACGAGGAGCTTTCGCATGTTAGACCAACTTGATATCCACTACACTACAGAATTTGGCCACGAGGGTATTACTTTCAGAGGGTAGCATCTAACCACAAAGCGACACATTATCATGCCAGGTCGACTCTAAGGGGCTTTCAAACCTCCTAGTGCACAATAGGTACTTTCTCAGCTTAATGGGGACCATGCTCATATGTGGAGGCTGATCGGTCCAATGCTAAGCCAGTGTAGCGTGGAGAGGAGATTGAAGCTGTTGTAATTGACATCGAGGGCTGCTGCTGCAGTGCAGCTATTTTTCATGGGAGAAACAAAGGCTGTTTAGAAATTGGTTCTTAACTTTCTTCTGTAGTCTCGCAAAACCCTTTTCGATTTCTTTGACCAATTTGCACATGCTGTTTGCCATATCGCGCCCAGCAAGAAGAGGGCATGCAATTGCAGGAAAGGGACTCTCAGCAGATACTCAAATCTGAAATTGAACGACGACCATTGCAACTTTAGCCAGTAATTGTCCGCTCTGTCAAAGACACACAGCCTTTATTCAGCGACTACTCTGGCGTGACTGCAAAAGATCTAACAGGCAAAAGCAGGCTTTCACATTCAGGCCCATAGGTAGCGCTCTTTTCAAATGCAGATTGCCGGAGAACGACGGGCGTAATTAGACAAGTCATGCATTTTTGTCCAACCTTGAGCGAGTAAAAGTAATGGCATCAGAACAGCGCTACTACACCAGTGGCATGACCGGGGGCAGTGCTGTTCCAGTCCTCGTTAGTATGGTGGACAGTATCTCCGCCTGTTGTAATTGACATCCTAGGCTGCTGCTGCAAGTGCAGCTATTTTTCATGGGAGAAAGTCTCTATTTCGATTAATAGTATGTGGTCGGTTTGTCCAAACTGAGGCTGTTTAGAAATTGGTTTTAACTTTCTTCTGTAGTCTCGCATAACCCTTTTCGATTTCTTTGACCAATTTGCACATGCTGTTACCATATCGCGCACTAAGAAGAGGGCATGCAATTGCAGGAAAGGGACTCTCAACAGATACTTAAAACTGAAATTGAACGACGACCATTGCAACTTTAGCCAGTAATGGTCCGCTTCAGTCAAAGGCACACAGCCTTTATTCAGCGACTACTCTGGCGTGACTGCAAACGAGCTATGCTCTTCAAGTCCTCGTTAGTATAGTGGACAGTATCTCCGCCTGTCACGCTGGAAGACCGGGTTCGATTCTCGACGGGAGAGTCTTTTGCCTTTGTCCCGACAGTTGAAATTTCCCGCATGCGCTTTTCGGCTTAGGGAGGAGGCCTGTATTTGCAAATGATGGCCAGAAGAACTCCCCAGTTGTTGTGCCAAAATAGCTCAGTTGGGAGAGCGTTAGACTGAAGATCTGAAGGTCCCTGGTTCGATCCCGGTTTCGCATTGCACCACCTCCTTCTGGCGCACGATGCCAAGAGGCCCCTAATCTTTCGCTTTTGTACTTAAGACGGTTCGAAGGTAGTCTCTATGTGTGCCATTCTGTGATTTCAGGTTGTTTTACGGAGCAAGCATGTGTAAGAACTTAGTCAACCCACTGACACAGCTTGAGTGTGTATGTCATCTTAAAATAACAACAATTGTTTTTCTGCCTGGTTTCAGGCCAGGACCTTTCGCGGTGAGGCGAACTTGATAACCGCTACACCACAGAAACCGGCGACTTTGACGAGCTCCTTCAGAGCGTAGCTTCGCAGCAAGGAGAATAACACGGTCGTGGAAGATTACCTCAGGGGCTTTGGGATGAAAGGATCTTTATCGAACTTTGTAGTACTAAAACCAAAAGTGTTGCCTTTCTCACTGTTAGAGCTGAGACAACCCTTTTACAAGGCAATCCACCCAGACTGACTGTGCACATGATAATGGATAGCAAAAGGGTTTCTGCCTGATTTCAACGAGGAGCTTTCGCATGTTAGACCAACTTGATATCCACTACACTACAGAATTTGGCCACGAGGGTATTACTTTCAGAGGGTAGCATCTAACCACAAAGCGACACATTATCATGCCAGGTCGACTCTAAGGGGCTTTCAAACCTCCTAGTGCACAATAGGTACTTTCTCAGCTTAATGGGGACCATGCTCATATGTGGAGGCTGATCGGTCCAATGCTAAGCCAGTGTAGCGTGGAGAGGAGATTGAAGCTGTTGTAATTGACATCGAGGGCTGCTGCTGCAGTGCAGCTATTTTTCATGGGAGAAACAAAGGCTGTTTAGAAATTGGTTCTTAACTTTCTTCTGTAGTCTCGCAAAACCCTTTTCGATTTCTTTGACCAATTTGCACATGCTGTTTGCCATATCGCATCCAGCAAGAAGAGGGCATGCAATTGCAGGAAAGGGACTCTCAGCAGATACTCAAATCTGAAATTGAACGACGACCATTGCAACTTTAGCCAGTAATTGTCCGCTCTGTCAAAGACACACAGCCTTTATTCAGCGACTACTCTGGCGTGACTGCAAAAGATCTAACAGGCAAAAGCAGGCTTTCACATTCAGGCCCATAGGTAGCGCTCCTTTTCAAATGCAGATTGCCGGAGAACGACGGGCGTAATTAGACAAGTCATGCATTTTTGTCCAACCTTGAGCGAGTAAAAGTAATGGCATCAGAACAGCGCTACTACACCAGTGGCATGACTTTTCAAATGCAGATTGCCGGAGAACGACGGGCGTAATTAGACAAGTCATGCATTTTTGTCCAACCTGAGCGAGTAAAAGTAATGGCATCAGAACAGCGCTACTACACCAGTGGCATGACCGGGGCAGTGCTGTTCCAGTCCTCGTTAGTATGGTGGACAGTATCTCCGCCTGTTGTAATTGACATCCTAGGCTGCTGCTGCAAGTGCAGCTATTTTTCATGGGAGAAAGTCTCTATTTCGATTAATAGTATGTGGTCGGTTTGTCCAAACTGAGGCTGTTTAGAAATTGGTTTTAACTTTCTTCTGTAGTCTCGCATAACCCTTTTCGATTTCTTTGACCAATTTGCACATGCTGTTACCATATCGCGCACTAAGAAGAGGGCATGCAATTGCAGGAAAGGGACTCTCAACAGATACTTAAAACTGAAATTGAACGACGACCATTGCAACTTTTGCCAGTAATGGTCCGCTCAGTCAAAGGCACACAGCCTTTATTCAGCGACTACTCTGGCGTGACTGCAAACGAGCTATGCTCTTCAAGTCCTCGTTAGTATAGTGGACAGTATCTCCGCCTGTCACGCTGGAAGACCGGGTTCGATTCTCGACGGGAGAGTCTTTTGCCTTTGTCCCGACAGTTGAAATTTCCCGCAATGCGTCTTCGGCTTAGGTGAGGAGGCCTGTATTTGCAAATGATGGCCAGAAGAACTCCCCAGTTGTTGTGCCAAAATAGCTTAGTTGGGAGAGCGTTAGACTGAAGATCTGAAGGTTCCTGGTTCGATCCCGGTTTCGCATTGCACCACCTCCTTCTGGCGACGATGCCAAGAGGCCCCTAATCTTTCGCTTTTGTACTTAAGACGGTTCGAAGGTAGTCTCTATGTGTGCCATTCTGTGATTTCAGGTTGTTTTACGGAGCAAGCATGTGTAAGAACTTAGTCAACCCACTGACACAGCTTGAGTGTGTATGTCATCTTAAAATAACAACAATTGTTTTTCTGCCTGGTTTCAGGCCAGGACCTTTCGCGTGTGAGGCTAACTTGATAACCGCTACACCACAGAAACCGGCGACTTTGACGAGCTCCTTCAGAGCGTAGCTTCGCAGCAAGGAGAATAACACGGTCGTGGAAGATTACTCTCAGGGGCTTTGGGATGAAAGGATCTTTATCGAACTTTGTAGTACTAAAACCAAAAGTGTTGCCTTTCTCACTGTTAGAGCTGAGACAACCCTTTTACAAGGCAATCCACCCAGACTGACTGTGCACATGATAATGGATAGCAAAAGGGTTTCTGCCTGATTTCAACGAGGAGCTTTCGCATGTTAGACCAACTTGATATCCACTACACTACAGAATTTGGCCACGAGGGTATTACTTTCAGAGGGTAGCATCTAACCACAAAGCGACACATTATCATGCCAGGTCGACTCTAAGGGGCTTTCAAACCTCCTAGTGCACAATAGGTACTTTCTCAGCTTAATGGGGACCATGCTCATATGTGGAGGCTGATCGGTCCAATGCTAAGCCAGTGTAGCGTGGAGAGGAGATTGAAGCTGTTGTAATTGACATCGAGGGCTGCTGCTGCAGTGCAGCTATTTTTCATGGGAGAAACAAAGGCTGTTTAGAAATTGGTTCTTAACTTTCTTCTGTAGTCTCGCAAAACCCTTTTCGATTTCTTTGACCAATTTGCACATGCTGTTTGCCATATCGCGCCCAGCAAGAAGAGGGCATGCAATTGCAGGAAAGGGACTCTCAGCAGATACTCAAATCTGAAATTGAACGACGACCATTGCAACTTTAGCCAGTAATTGTCCGCTCTGTCAAAGACACACAGCCTTTATTCAGCGACTACTCTGGCGTGACTGCAAAAGATCTAACAGGCAAAAGCAGGCTTTCACATTCAGGCCCATAGGTAGCGCTCTTTTCAAATGCAGATTGCCGGAGAACGACGGGCGTAATTAGACAAGTCATGCATTTTTGTCCAACCTTGAGCGAGTAAAAGTAATGGCATCAGAACAGCGCTACTACACCAGTGGCATGACCGGGGGCAGTGCTGTTCCAGTCCTCGTTAGTATGGTGGACAGTATCTCCGCCTGTTGTAATTGACATCCTAGGCTGCTGCTGCAAGTGCAGCTATTTTTCATGGGAGAAAGTCTCTATTTCGATTAATAGTATGTGGTCGGTTTGTCCAAACTGAGGCTGTTTAGAAATTGGTTCTTAACTTTCTTCTGTAGTCTCGCATAACCCTTTTCGATTTCTTTGACCAATTTGCACATGCTGTTACCATATCGCGTGCACTAAGAAGAGGGCATGCAATTGCAGGAAAGGGACTCTCAACAGATACTTAAAACTGAAATTGAACGACGACCATTGCAACTTTAGCCAGTAATGGTCCGCTCAGTCAAAGGCACACAGCCTTTATTCAGCGACTACTCTGGCGTGACTGCAAACGAGCTATGCTCTTCAAGTCCTCGTTAGTATAGTGGACAGTATCTCCGCCTGTCACGCTGAAGACCGGGTTCGATTCTCGACGGGAGAGTCTTTTGCCTTTGTCCCGACAGTTGAAATTTCCCGCATGCGCTTCGGCTTAGGTGAGGAGGCCTGTATTTGCAAATGATGGCCAGAAGAACTCCCAGTTGTTGTGCCAAAATAGCTCAGTTGGGAGAGCGTTAGACTGAAGATCTGAAGGTCCCTGGTTCGATCCCGGTTTCGCATTGCACCACCTCCTTCTGGCGCACGATGCCAAGAGGCCCCTAATCTTTCGCTTTTGTACTTAAGACGGTTCGAAGGTAGTCTCTATGTGTGCCATTCTGTGATTTCAGGTTGTTTTACGGAGCAAGCATGTGTAAGAACTTAGTCAACCCACTGACACAGCTTGAGTGTGTATGTCATCTTAAAATAACAACAATTGTTTTTCTGCCTGGTTTCAGGCCAGGACCTTTCGCGTGTGAGGCGAACTTGATAACCGCTACACCACAGAAACCGGCGACTTTGACGAGCTCCTTCAGAGCGTAGCTTCGCAGCAAGGAGAATAACACGGTCGTGGAAGATTACTCTCAGGGGCTTTGGGATGAAAGGATCTTTATCGAACTTTGTAGTACTAAAACCAAAAGTGTTGCCTTTCTCACTGTTAGAGCTGAGACAACCCTTTTACAAGGCAATCCACCCAGACTGACTGTGCACATGATAATGGATAGCAAAAGGGTTTCTGCCTGATTTCAACGAGGAGCTTTCGCATGTTAGACCAACTTGATATCCACTACACTACAGAATTTGGCCACGAGGGTATTACTTTCAGAGGGTAGCATCTAACCACAAAGCGACACATTATCATGCCAGGTCGACTCTAAGGGGCTTTCAAACCTCCTAGTGCACAATAGGTACTTTCTCAGCTTAATGGGGACCATGCTCATATGTGGAGGCTGATCGGTCCAATGCTAAGCCAGTGTAGCGTGGAGAGGAGATTGAAGCTGTTGTAATTGACATCGAGGGCTGCTGCTGCAGTGCAGCTATTTTTCATGGGAGAAACAAAGGCTGTTTAGAAATTGGTTCTTAACTTTCTTCTGTAGTCTCGCAAAACCCTTTTCGATTTCTTTGACCAATTTGCACATGCTGTTTGCCATATCGCGCCCAGCAAGAAGAGGGCATGCAATTGCAGGAAAGGGACTCTCAGCAGATACTCAAATCTGAAATTGAACGACGACCATTGCAACTTTAGCCAGTAATTGTCCGCTCTGTCAAAGACACACAGCCTTTATTCAGCGACTACTCTGGCGTGACTGCAAAAGATCTAACAGGCAAAAGCAGGCTTTCACATTCAGGCCCATAGGTAGCGCTCTTTTCAAATGCAGATTGCCGGAGAACGACGGGCGTAATTAGACAAGTCATGCATTTTTGTCCAACCTGAGCGAGTAAAAGTAATGGCATCAGAACAGCGCTACTACACCAGTGGCATGACCGGGGCAGTGCTGTTCCAGTCCTCGTTAGTATGGTGGACAGTATCTCCGCCTGTTGTAATTGACATCCTAGGCTGCTGCTGCAAGTGCAGCTATTTTTCATGGGAGAAAGTCTCTATTTCGATTAATAGTATGTGGTCGGTTTGTCCAAACTGAGGCTGTTTAGAAATTGGTTTTAACTTTCTTCTGTAGTCTCGCATAACCCTTTTCGATTTCTTTGACCAATTTGCACATGCTGTTACCATATCGCGCACTAAGAAGAGGGCATGCAATTGCAGGAAAGGGACTCTCAACAGATACTTAAAACTGAAATTGAACGACGACCATTGCAACTTTAGCCAGTAATGGTCCGCTCAGTCAAAGGCACACAGCCTTTATTCAGCGACTACTCTGGCGTGACTGCAAACGAGCTATGCTCTTCAAGTCCTCGTTAGTATAGTGGACAGTATCTCCGCCTGTCACGCTGGAAGACCGGGTTCGATTCTCGACGGGAGAGTCTTTTGCCTTTGTCCCGACAGTTGAAATTTCCCATGCGCTTTTGGCTTAGGGAGGAGGCCTGTATTTGCAAATGATGGCCAGAAGAACTCCCAGTTGTTGTGCCAAAATAGCTCAGTTGGGAGAGCGTTAGACTGAAGATCTGAAGGTCCCTGGTTCGATCCCGGTTTCGCATTGCACCACCTCCTTCTGGCGACGATGCCAAGAGGCCCCTAATCTTTCGCTTTTGTACTTAAGACGGTTCGAAGGTAGTCTCTATGTGTGCCATTCTGTGATTTCAGGTTGTTTTACGGAGCAAGCATGTGTAAGAACTTAGTCAACCCACTGACACAGCTTGAGTGTGTATGTCATCTTAAAATAACAACAATTGTTTTTCTGCCTGGTTTCAGGCCAGGACCTTTCGCGTGAGGCGAACTTGATAACCGCTACACCACAGAAACCGGCGACTTTGACGAGCTCCTTCAGAGCGTAGCTTCGCAGCAAGGAGAATAACACGGTCGTGGAAGATTACTCCTCAGGGGCTTTGGGATGAAAGGATCTTTATCGAACTTTGTAGTACTAAAACCAAAAGTGTTGCCTTTCTCACTGTTAGAGCTGAGACAACCCCTTTACAAGGCAATCCACCCAGACTGACTGTGCACATGATAATGGATAGCAAAAGGGTTTCTGCCTGATTTCGAACGAGGGAGCTTTCGCATGTTAGACCAACTTGATATCCACTACACTACAGAATTTGGCCACGAGGGTATTACTTTCAGAGGGTAGCATCTAACCACAAAGCGACACATTATCATGCCAGGTCGACTCTAAGGGGCTTTCAAACCTCCTAGTGCACAATAGGTACTTTCTCAGCTTAATGGGGACCATGCTCATATGTGGAGGCTGATCGGTCCAATGCTAAGCCAGTGTAGCGTGGAGAGGAGATTGAAGCTGTTGTAATTGACATCGAGGGCTGCTGCTGCAGTGCAGCTATTTTTCATGGGAGAAACAAAGGCTGTTTAGAAATTGGTTCTTAACTTTCTTCTGTAGTCTCGCAAAACCCTTTTCGATTTCTTTGACCAATTTGCACATGCTGTTTGCCATATCGCGCCCAGCAAGAAGAGGGCATGCAATTGCAGGAAAGGGACTCTCAGCAGATACTCAAATCTGAAATTGAACGACGACCATTGCAACTTTAGCCAGTAATTGTCCGCTCTGTCAAAGACACACAGCCTTTATTCAGCGACTACTCTGGCGTGACTGCAAAAGATCTAACAGGCAAAAGCAGGCTTTCACATTCAGGCCCATAGGTAGCTGCCTTTCAAATGCAGATTGCCGGAGAACGACGGGCGTAATTAGACAAGTCATGCATTTTTGTCCAACCTTGAGCGAGTAAAAGTAATGGCATCAGAACAGCGCTACTACACCAGTGGCATGACCGGGGGCAGTGCTGTTCCAGTCCTCGTTAGTATGGTGGACAGTATCTCCGCCTGTTGTAATTGACATCCTAGGGCTGCTACTGCAAGTGCAGCTATTTTTCATGGGAGAAAGTCTCTATTTCGATTAATAGTATGTGGTCGGTTTGTCCAAACTGAGGCTGTTTAGAAATTGGGTTTTAACTTTCTTCTGTAGTCTCGCATAACCTTTTCATGCCAGGTCGACTCTGAAATTGAACGACGACCATTGCAGGGGGCTTTCAAATGTCCTCCTAGGCACTAAATCTCCCAGTTGTTGTGCCAAAATAGCTCAAAGCTTGCAATCTTTCGCATTGCACCACCTCCTTGTCACTGTGTGCCATTCTAGGTCGACTCTAAGGGGCTTTCAAACCTCCTAGTGCACAATAGGTACTTTCTCAGCTTAATGGGGACCATGCTCATATGTGGAGGCTGATCGGTCCAATGCTAAGCCAGTGTAGCGTGGAGAGGAGATTGAAGCTGTTGTAATTGACATCGTAGGGCTGCTGCTGCAGTGCAGCTATTTTTCATGGGAGAAACAAAGGCTGTTTAGAAATTGGTTCTTAACTTTCTTCTGTAGTCTCGCAAAACCCTTTTCGATTTCTTTGACCAATTTGCACATGCTGTTTGCCATATCGCGCCCAGCAAGAAGAGGGCATGCAATTGCAGGAAAGGGACTCTCAGCAGATACTCAAATCTGAAATTGAACGACGACCATTGCAACTTTAGCCAGTAATTGTCCGCTCTGTCAAAGACACACAGCCTTTATTCAGCGACTACTCTGGCGTGACTGCAAAAGATCTAACAGGCAAAAGCAGGCTTTCACATTCAGGCCCATAGGTAGCGCTCTTTTCAAATGCAGATTGCCGGAGAACGACGGGCGTAATTAGACAAGTCATGCATTTTTGTCCAACCTTGAGCGAGTAAAAGTAATGGCATCAGAACAGCGCTACTACACCAGTGGCATGACCGGGGGCAGTGCTGTTCCAGTCCTCGTTAGTATGGTGGACAGTATCTCCGCCTGTTGTAATTGACATCCTAGGCTGCTGCTGCAAGTGCAGCTATTTTTCATGGGAGAAAGTCTCTATTTCGATTAATAGTATGTGGTCGGTTTGTCCAAACTGAGGCTGTTTAGAAATTGGTTTTAACTTTCTTCTGTAGTCTCGCATAACCCTTTTCGATTTCTTTGACCAATTTGCACATGCTGTTACCATATCGCGCACTAAGAAGAGGGCATGCAATTGCAGGAAAGGGACTCTCAACAGATACTTAAAACTGAAATTGAACGACGACCATTGCAACTTTAGCCAGTAATGGTCCGCTCAGTCAAAGGCACACAGCCTTTATTCAGCGACTACTCTGGCGTGACTGCAAACGAGCTATGCTCTTCAAGTCCTCGTTAGTATAGTGGACAGTATCTCCGCCTGTCACGCTGGAAGACCGGGTTCGATTCTCGACGGGAGAGTCTTTTGCCTTTGTCCCGACAGTTGAAATTTCCCGCATGCGTCTTCGGCTTAGGGGAGGAGGCCTGTATTTGCAAATGATGGCCAGAAGAACTCCCCAGTTGTTGTGCCAAAATAGCTCAGTTGGGAGAGCGTTAGACTGAAGATCTGAAGGTCCCTGGTTCGATCCCGGTTTCGCATTGCACCACCTCCTTCTGGCGACGATGCCAAGAGGCCCCTAATCTTTCGCTTTTGTACTTAAGACGGTTCGGAAGGTAGTCTCTATGTGTGCCATTCTGTGATTTCAGGTTGTTTTACGGAGCAAGCATGTGTAAGAACTTAGTCAACCCACTGACACAGCTTGAGTGTGTATGTCATCTTAAAATAACAACAATTGTTTTTCTGCCTGGTTTCAGGCCAGGACCTTTCGCATGTGAGGCTAACTTGATAACCGCTACACCACAGAAACCGGCGACTTTGACGAGCTCCTTCAGAGCGTAGCTTCGCAGCAAGGAGAATAACACGGTCGTGGAAGATTACTCTCAGGGGCTTTGGGATGAAAGGATCTTTATCGAACTTTGTAGTACTAAAACCAAAAGTGTTGCCTTTCTCACTGTTAGAGCTGAGACAACCCTTTTACAAGGCAATCCACCCAGACTGACTGTGCACATGATAATGGATAGCAAAAGGGTTTCTGCCTGATTTCAACGAGGAGCTTTCGCATGTTAGACCAACTTGATATCCACTACACTACAGAATTTGGCCACGAGGGTATTACTTTCAGAGGGTAGCATCTAACCACAAAGCGACACATTATCATGCCAGGTCGACTCTAAGGGGCTTTCAAACCTCCTAGTGCACAATAGGTACTTTCTCAGCTTAATGGGGACCATGCTCATATGTGGAGGCTGATCGGTCCAATGCTAAGCCAGTGTAGCGTGGAGAGGAGATTGAAGCTGTTGTAATTGACATCGAGGGCTGCTGCTGCAGTGCAGCTATTTTTCATGGGAGAAACAAAGGCTGTTTAGAAATTGGTTCTTAACTTTCTTCTGTAGTCTCGCAAAACCCTTTTCGATTTCTTTGACCAATTTGCACATGCTGTTTGCCATATCGCGCCCAGCAAGAAGAGGGCATGCAATTGCAGGAAAGGGACTCTCAGCAGATACTCAAATCTGAAATTGAACGACGACCATTGCAACTTTAGCCAGTAATTGTCCGCTCTGTCAAAGACACACAGCCTTTATTCAGCGACTACTCTGGCGTGACTGCAAAAGATCTAACAGGCAAAAGCAGGCTTTCACATTCAGGCCCATAGGTAGCGCTCCTTTTCAAATGCAGATTGCCGGAGAACGACGGGCGTAATTAGACAAGTCATGCATTTTTGTCCAACCTGAGCGAGTAAAAGTAATGGCATCAGAACAGCGCTACTACACCAGTGGCATGACCGGGGCAGTGCTGTTCCAGTCCTCGTTAGTATGGTGGACAGTATCTCCGCCTGTTGTAATTGACATCCTAGGCTGCTGCTGCAAGTGCAGCTATTTTTCATGGGAGAAAGTCTCTATTTCGATTAATAGTATGTGGTCGGTTTGTCCAAACTGAGGCTGTTTAGAAATTGGTTTTAACTTTCTTCTGTAGTCTCGCATAACCCTTTTCGATTTCTTTGACCAATTTGCACATGCTGTTACCATATCGCGCACTAAGAAGAGGGCATGCAATTGCAGGAAAGGGACTCTCAACAGATACTCAAAACTGAAATTGAACGACGACCATTGCAACTTTAGCCAGTAATGGTCCGCTCAGTCAAAGGCACACAGCCTTTATTCAGCGACTACTCTGGCGTGACTGCAAACGAGCTATGCTCTTCAAGTCCTCGTTAGTATAGTGGACAGTATCTCCGCCTGTCACGCGGAAGACCGGGTTCGATTCTCCTCGACGGGAGAGTCTTTTGCCTTTGTCCCGACAGTTGAAATTTCCCGCATGCGTCTTCGGCTTAGGGGAGGAGGCCTGTATTTGCAAATGATGGCCAGAAGAACTCCCCAGTTGTTGTGCCAAAATAGCTTAGTTGGGAGAGCGTTAGACTGAAGATCTGAAGGTTCCTGGTTCGATCCCGGGTTTCGGCATTGCACCACCTCCTTCTGGCGTACGATGCCAAGAGGCCCCTAATCTTTCGTTTTTGTACTTAAGACGGTTCGGAAGGTAGTCTCTATGTGTGCCATTCTGTGATTTCAGGTTGTTTTACGGAGCAAGCATGTGTAAGAACTTAGTCAACCCACTGACACAGCTTGAGTGTGTATGTCATCTTAAAATAACAACAATTGTTTTTCTGCCTGGTTTCAGGCCAGGGACCTTTCGCGTGTGAGGCGAACTTGATAACCGCTACACCACAGAAACCGGCGACTTTGACGAGCTCCTTCAGAGCGTAGCTTCGCAGCAAGGAGAATAACACGGTCGTGGAAGATTACTCCTCAGGGGCTTTGGGATGAAAGGATCTTTATCGAACTTTGTAGTACTAAAACCAAAAGTGTTGCCTTTCTCACTGTTAGAGCTGAGACAACCCTTTTACAAGGCAATCCACCCAGACTGACTGTGCACATGATAATGGATAGCAAAAGGGTTTCTGCCTGATTTCAACGAGGAGCTTTCGCATGTTAGACCAACTTGATATCCACTACACTACAGAATTTGGCCACGAGGGTATTACTTTCAGAGGGTAGCATCTAACCACAAAGCGACACATTATCATGCCAGGTCGACTCTAAGGGGCTTTCAAACCTCCTAGTGCACAATAGGTACTTTCTCAGCTTAATGGGGACCATGCTCATATGTGGAGGCTGATCGGTCCAATGCTAAGCCAGTGTAGCGTGGAGAGGAGATTGAAGCTGTTGTAATTGACATCGAGGGCTGCTGCTGCAGTGCAGCTATTTTTCATGGGAGAAACAAAGGCTGTTTAGAAATTGGTTCTTAACTTTCTTCTGTAGTCTCGCAAAACCCTTTTCGATTTCTTTGACCAATTTGCACATGCTGTTTGCCATATCGCGCCCAGCAAGAAGAGGGCATGCAATTGCAGGAAAGGGACTCTCAGCAGATACTCAAATCTGAAATTGAACGACGACCATTGCAACTTTAGCCAGTAATTGTCCGCTCTGTCAAAGACACACAGCCTTTATTCAGCGACTACTCTGGCGTGACTGCAAAAGATCTAACAGGCAAAAGCAGGCTTTCACATTCAGGCCCATAGGTAGCGCTCTTTTCAAATGCAGATTGCCGGAGAACGACGGGCGTAATTAGACAAGTGATGCATTTTTGTCCAACCTGAGCGAGTAAAAGTAATGGCATCAGAACAGCGCTACTACACCAGTGGCATGACCGGGGCAGTGCTGTTCCAGTCCTCGTTAGTATGGTGGACAGTATCTCCGCCTGTTGTAATTGACATCCTAGGCTGCTGCTGCAAGTGCAGCTATTTTTCATGGGAGAAAGTCTCTATTTCGATTAATAGTATGTGGTCGGTTTGTCCAAACTGAGGCTGTTTAGAAATTGGGTTTTAACTTTCTTCTGTAGTCTCGCATAACCCTTTTCGATTTCTTTGACCAATTTGCACATGCTGTTACCATATCGCGCACTACTAAGAAGAGGGCATGCAATTGCAGGAAAGGGACTCTCAACAGATACTTAAAACTGAAATTGAACGACGACCATTGCAACTTTAGCCAGTAATGGTCCGCTTCAGTCAAAGGCACACAGCCTTTATTCAGCGACTACTCTGGCGTGACTGCAAACGAGCTATGCTCTTCAAGTCCTCGTTAGTATAGTGGACAGTATCTCCGCCTGTCACGCTGGAAGACCGGGTTCGATTCTCGACGGGAGAGTCTTTTGCCTTTGTCCCGACAGTTGAAATTTCCCGCATGCGCCTTTCGGCTTAGGTGAGGAGGCCTGTATTTGCAAATGATGGCCAGAAGAACTCCCCAGTTGTTGTGCCAAATAGCTCAGTTGGGAGAGCGTTAGACTGAAGATCTGAAGGTCCCTGGTTCGATCCCGGTTTCGCATTGCACCACCTCCTTCTGGCGCACGATGCCAAGAGGCCCCTAATCTTTCGCTTTTGTACTTAAGACGGTTCGAAGGTAGTCTCTATGTGTGCCATTCTGTGATTTCAGGTTGTTTTACGGAGCAAGCATGTGTAAGAACTTAGTCAACCCACTGACACAGCTTGAGTGTGTATGTCATCTTAAAATAACAACAATTGTTTTTCTGCCTGGTTTCAGGCCAGGACCTTTCGCAGTGAGGCTAACTTGATAACCGCTACACCACAGAAACCGGCGACTTTGACGAGCTCCTTCAGAGCGTAGCTTCGCAGCAAGGAGAATAACACGGTCGTGGAAGATTACTCCTCAGGGGCTTTGGGATGAAAGGATCTTTATCGAACTTTGTAGTACTAAAACCAAAAGTGTTGCCTTTCTCACTGTTAGAGCTGAGACAACCCTTTACAAGGCAATCCACCCAGACTGACTGTGCACATGATAATGGATAGCAAAAGGGTTTCTGCCTGATTTCAACGAGGAGCTTTCGCATGTTAGACCAACTTGATATCCACTACACTACAGAATTTGGCCACGAGGGTATTACTTTCAGAGGGTAGCATCTAACCACAAAGCGACACATTATCATGCCAGGTCGACTCTAAGGGGCTTTCAAACCTCCTAGTGCACAATAGGTACTTTCTCAGCTTAATGGGGACCATGCTCATATGTGGAGGCTGATCGGTCCAATGCTAAGCCAGTGTAGCGTGGAGAGGAGATGGAAGCTGTTGTAATTGACATCGAGGGCTGCTGCTGCAGTGCAGCTATTTTTCATGGGAGAAACAAAGGCTGTTTAGAAATTGGTTCTTAACTTTCTTCTGTAGTCTCGCAAAACCCTTTTCGATTTCTTTGACCAATTTGCACATGCTGTTTGCCATGCGCGCCAGCAAGAAGAGGGCATGCAATTGCAGGAAAGGGACTCTCAGCAGATACTCAAATCTGAAATTGAACGACGACCATTGCAACTTTAGCCAGTAATTGTCCGCTCTGTCAAAGACACACAGCCTTTATTCAGCGACTACTCTGGCGTGACTGCAAAAGATCTAACAGGCAAAAGCAGGCTTTCACATTCAGGCCCATAGGTAGCGCTCCTTTTCAAATGCAGATTGCCGGAGAACGACGGGCGTAATTAGACAAGTGATGCATTTTTGTCCAACCTGAGCGAGTAAAAGTAATGGCATCAGAACAGCGCTACTACACCAGTGGCATGACCGGGGCAGTGCTGTTCCAGTCCTCGTTAGTATGGTGGACAGTATCTCCGCCTGTTGTAATTGACATCCTAGGCTGCTGCTGCAAGTGCAGCTATTTTTCATGGGAGAAAGTCTCTATTTCGATTAATAGTATGTGGTCGGTTTGTCCAAACTGAGGCTGTTTAGAAATTGGTTTTAACTTTCTTCTGTAGTCTCGCATAACCCTTTTCGATTTCTTTGACCAATTTGCACATGCTGTTACCATATCGCGCACTAAGAAGAGGGCATGCAATTGCAGGAAAGGGACTCTCAACAGATACTTAAAACTGAAATTGAACGACGACCATTGCAACTTTAGCCAGTAATGGTCCGCTCAGTCAAAGGCACACAGCCTTTATTCAGCGACTACTCTGGCGTGACTGCAAACGAGCTATGCTCTTCAAGTCCTCGTTAGTATAGTGGACAGTATCTCCGCCTGTCACGCTGGAAGACCGGGTTCGATTCTCGACGGGAGAGTCTTTTGCCTTTGTCCCGACAGTTGAAATTTCCGCAATGCGCTTTTCGGCTTAGGGAGGAGGCCTGTATTTGCAAATGATGGCCAGAAGAACTCCCAGTTGTTGTGCCAAAATAGCTCAGTTGGGAGAGCGTTAGACTGAAGATCTGAAGGTCCCTGGTTCGATCCCGGTTTCGCATTGCACCACCTCCTTCTGGCGACGATGCCAAGAGGCCCCTAATCTTTCGCTTTTGTACTTAAGACGGTTCGAAGGTAGTCTCTATGTGTGCCATTCTGTGATTTCAGGTTGTTTTACGGAGCAAGCATGTGTAAGAACTTAGTCAACCCACTGACACAGCTTGAGTGTGTATGTCATCTTAAAATAACAACAATTGTTTTTCTGCCTGGTTTCAGGCCAGGACCTTTCGCAGTGTGAGGCGAACTTGATAACCGCTACACCACAGAAACCGGCGACTTTGACGAGCTCCTTCAGAGCGTAGCTTCGCAGCAAGGAGAATAACACGGTCGTGGAAGATTACCTCAGGGGCTTTGGGATGAAAGGATCTTTATCGAACTTTGTAGTACTAAAACCAAAAGTGTTGCCTTTCTCACTGTTAGAGCTGAGACAACCCTTTTACAAGGCAATCCACCCAGACTGACTGTGCACATGATAATGGATAGCAAAAGGGTTTCTGCCTGATTTCAACGAGGAGCTTTCGCATGTTAGACCAACTTGATATCCACTACACTACAGAATTTGGCCACGAGGGTATTACTTTCAGAGGGTAGCATCTAACCACAAAGCGACACATTATCATGCCAGGTCGACTCTAAGGGGCTTTCAAACCTCCTAGTGCACAATAGGTACTTTCTCAGCTTAATGGGGACCATGCTCATATGTGGAGGCTGATCGGTCCAATGCTAAGCCAGTGTAGCGTGGAGAGGAGATGGAAGCTGTTGTAATTGACATCGAGGGCTGCTGCTGCAGTGCAGCTATTTTTCATGGGAGAAACAAAGGCTGTTTAGAAATTGGTTCTTAACTTTCTTCTGTAGTCTCGCAAAACCCTTTTCGATTTCTTTGACCAATTTGCACATGCTGTTTGCCATATCGCGCCCAGCAAGAAGAGGGCATGCAATTGCAGGAAAGGGACTCTCAGCAGATACTCAAATCTGAAATTGAACGACGACCATTGCAACTTTAGCCAGTAATTGTCCGCTCTGTCAAAGACACACAGCCTTTATTCAGCGACTACTCTGGCGTGACTGCAAAAGATCTAACAGGCAAAAGCAGGCTTTCACATTCAGGCCCATAGGTAGCGCCCTTTTCAAATGCAGATTGCCGGAGAACGACGGGCGTAATTAGACAAGTCATGCATTTTTGTCCAACCTTGAGCGAGTAAAAGTAATGGCATCAGAACAGCGCTACTACACCAGTGGCATGACCGGGGGCAGTGCTGTTCCAGTCCTCGTTAGTATGGTGGACAGTATCTCCGCCTGTTGTAATTGACATCCTAGGCTGCTGCTGCAAGTGCAGCTATTTTTCATGGGAGAAAGTCTCTATTTCGATTAATAGTATGTGGTCGGTTTGTCCAAACTGAGGCTGTTTAGAAATTGGTTCTTAACTTTCTTCTGTAGTCTCGCATAACCCTTTTCGATTTCTTTGACCAATTTGCACATGCTGTTACCATATCGCGTGCACTAAGAAGAGGGCATGCAATTGCAGGAAAGGGACTCTCAACAGATACTTAAAACTGAAATTGAACGACGACCATTGCAACTTTAGCCAGTAATGGTCCGCTCAGTCAAAGGCACACAGCCTTTATTCAGCGACTACTCTGGCGTGACTGCAAACGAGCTATGCTCTTCAAGTCCTCGTTAGTATAGTGGACAGTATCTCCGCCTGTCACGCTGGAAGACCGGGTTCGATTCTCGACGGGAGAGTCTTTTGCCTTTGTCCCGACAGTTGAAATTTCCCGCATGCGCCTTTCGCTTAGGGAGGAGGCCTGTATTTGCAAATGATGGCCAGAAGAACTCCCCAGTTGTTGTGCCAAAATAGCTCAGTTGGGAGAGCGTTAGACTGAAGATCTGAAGGTCCCTGGTTCGATCCCGGTTTCGCATTGCACCACCTCCTTCTGGCGACGATGCCAAGAGGCCCCTAATCTTTCGCTTTTGTACTTAAGACGGTTCGAAGGTAGTCTCTATGTGTGCCATTCTGTGATTTCAGGTTGTTTTACGGAGCAAGCATGTGTAAGAACTTAGTCAACCCACTGACACAGCTTGAGTGTGTATGTCATCTTAAAATAACAACAATTGTTTTTCTGCCTGGTTTCAGGCCAGGACCTTTCGCAGTGAGGCTAACTTGATAACCGCTACACCACAGAAACCGGCGACTTTGACGAGCTCCTTCAGAGCGTAGCTTCGCAGCAAGGAGAATAACACGGTCGTGGAAGATTACTCCTCAGGGGCTTTGGGATGAAAGGATCTTTATCGAACTTTGTAGTACTAAAACCAAAAGTGTTGCCTTTCTCACTGTTAGAGCTGAGACAACCCTTTTACAAGGCAATCCACCCAGACTGACTGTGCACATGATAATGGATAGCAAAAGGGTTTCTGCCTGATTTCAACGAGGAGCTTTCGCATGTTAGACCAACTTGATATCCACTACACTACAGAATTTGGCCACGAGGGTATTACTTTCAGAGGGTAGCATCTAACCACAAAGCGACACATTATCATGCCAGGTCGACTCTAAGGGGCTTTCAAACCTCCTAGTGCACAATAGGTACTTTCTCAGCTTAATGGGGACCATGCTCATATGTGGAGGCTGATCGGTCCAATGCTAAGCCAGTGTAGCGTGGAGAGGAGATGGAAGCTGTTGTAATTGACATCGAGGGCTGCTGCTGCAGTGCAGCTATTTTTCATGGGAGAAACAAAGGCTGTTTAGAAATTGGTTCTTAACTTTCTTCTGTAGTCTCGCAAAACCCTTTTCGATTTCTTTGACCAATTTGCACATGCT
The DNA here is from genome assembly GCA_020496755.1 of Channa maculata. NCBI lineage: Eukaryota > Metazoa > Chordata > Actinopteri > Anabantiformes > Channidae > Channa > Channa maculata. The sequence continues at coordinate 6,344 of JAHZUS010000228.1, read as the reverse complement.
GTTTGCCATATCGCGCCCAGCAAGAAGAGGGCATGCAATTGCAGGAAAGGGACTCTCAGCAGATACTCAAATCTGAAATTGAACGACGACCATTGCAACTTTAGCCAGTAATTGTCCGCTCTGTCAAAGACACACAGCCTTTATTCAGCGACTACTCTGGCGTGACTGCAAAAGATCTAACAGGCAAAAGCAGGCTTTCACATTCAGGCCCATAGGTAGCGCTCTTTTCAAATGCAGATTGCCGGAGAACGACGGGCGTAATTAGACAAGTCATGCATTTTTGTCCAACCTGAGCGAGTAAAAGTAATGGCATCAGAACAGCGCTACTACACCAGTGGCATGACCGGGGCAGTGCTGTTCCAGTCCTCGTTAGTATGGTGGACAGTATCTCCGCCTGTTGTAATTGACATCCTAGGCTGCTGCTGCAAGTGCAGCTATTTTTCATGGGAGAAAGTCTCTATTTCGATTAATAGTATGTGGTCGGTTTGTCCAAACTGAGGCTGTTTAGAAATTGGTTTTAACTTTCTTCTGTAGTCTCGCATAACCCTTTTCGATTTCTTTGACCAATTTGCACATGCTGTTACCATATCGCGCGCACTAAGAAGAGGGCATGCAATTGCAGGAAAGGGACTCTCAACAGATACTTAAAACTGAAATTGAACGACGACCATTGCAACTTTAGCCAGTAATGGTCCGCTCAGTCAAAGGCACACAGCCTTTATTCAGCGACTACTCTGGCGTGACTGCAAACGAGCTATGCTCTTCAAGTCCTCGTTAGTATAGTGGACAGTATCTCCGCCTGTCACGCTGGAAGACCGGGTTCGATTCTCGACGGGAGAGTCTTTTGCCTTTGTCCCGACAGTTGAAATTTCCCGCATGCGCTTCGGCTTAGGGAGGAGGCCTGTATTTGCAAATGATGGCCAGAAGAACTCCCAGTTGTTGTGCCAAAATAGCTCAGTTGGGAGAGCGTTAGACTGAAGATCTGAAGGTCCCTGGTTCGATCCCGGTTTCGCATTGCACCACCTCCTTCTGGCGACGATGCCAAGAGGCCCCTAATCTTTCGCTTTTGTACTTAAGACGGTTCGAAGGTAGTCTCTATGTGTGCCATTCTGTGATTTCAGGTTGTTTTACGGAGCAAGCATGTGTAAGAACTTAGTCAACCCACTGACACAGCTTGAGTGTGTATGTCATCTTAAAATAACAACAATTGTTTTTCTGCCTGGTTTCAGGCCAGGACCTTTCGCAGGTGAGGCTAACTTGATAACCGCTACACCACAGAAACCGGCGACTTTGACGAGCTCCTTCAGAGCGTAGCTTCGCAGCAAGGAGAATAACACGGTCGTGGAAGATTACCCTCAGGGGCTTTGGGATGAAAGGATCTTTATCGAACTTTGTAGTACTAAAACCAAAAGTGTTGCCTTTCTCACTGTTAGAGCTGAGACAACCCTTTACAAGGCAATCCACCCAGACTGACTGTGCACATGATAATGGATAGCAAAAGGGTTTCTGCCTGATTTCGAACGAGGAGCTTTCGCATGTTAGACCAACTTGATATCCACTACACTACAGAATTTGGCCACGAGGGTATTACTTTCAGAGGGTAGCATCTAACCACAAAGCGACACATTATCATGCCAGGTCGACTCTAAGGGGCTTTCAAACCTCCTAGTGCACAATAGGTACTTTCTCAGCTTAATGGGGACCATGCTCATATGTGGAGGCTGATCGGTCCAATGCTAAGCCAGTGTAGCGTGGAGAGGAGATGGAAGCTGTTGTAATTGACATCGAGGGCTGCTGCTGCAGTGCAGCTATTTTTCATGGGAGAAACAAAGGCTGTTTAGAAATTGGTTCTTAACTTTCTTCTGTAGTCTCGCAAAACCCTTTTCGATTTCTTTGACCAATTTGCACATGCTGTTTGCCATATCGCGCCCAGCAAGAAGAGGGCATGCAATTGCAGGAAAGGGACTCTCAGCAGATACTCAAATCTGAAATTGAACGACGACCATTGCAACTTTAGCCAGTAATTGTCCGCTCTGTCAAAGACACACAGCCTTTATTCAGCGACTACTCTGGCGTGACTGCAAAAGATCTAACAGGCAAAAGCAGGCTTTCACATTCAGGCCCATAGGTAGCGCTCTTTTCAAATGCAGATTGCCGGAGAACGACGGGCGTAATTAGACAAGTGATGCATTTTTGTCCAACCTTGAGCGAGTAAAAGTAATGGCATCAGAACAGCGCTACTACACCAGTGGCATGACCGGGGGCAGTGCTGTTCCAGTCCTCGTTAGTATGGTGGACAGTATCTCCGCCTGTTGTAATTGACATCCTAGGCTGCTGCTGCAAGTGCAGCTATTTTTCATGGGAGAAAGTCTCTATTTCGATTAATAGTATGTGGTCGGTTTGTCCAAACTGAGGCTGTTTAGAAATTGGGTTTTAACTTTCTTCTGTAGTCTCGCATAACCCTTTTCGATTTCTTTGACCAATTTGCACATGCTGTTACCATATCGCGCACACTAAGAAGAGGGCATGCAATTGCAGGAAAGGGACTCTCAACAGATACTTAAAACTGAAATTGAACGACGACCATTGCAACTTTAGCCAGTAATGGTCCGCTTCAGTCAAAGGCACACAGCCTTTATTCAGCGACTACTCTGGCGTGACTGCAAACGAGCTATGCTCTTCAAGTCCTCGTTAGTATAGTGGACAGTATCTCCGCCTGTCACGCTGGAAGACCGGGTTCGATTCTCGACGGGAGAGTCTTTTGCCTTTGTCCCGACAGTTGAAATTTCCCGCATGCGCTTCGGCTTAGGGAGGAGGCCTGTATTTGCAAATGATGGCCAGAAGAACTCCCCAGTTGTTGTGCCAAAATAGCTCAGTTGGGAGAGCGTTAGACTGAAGATCTGAAGGTCCCTGGTTCGATCCCGGTTTCGCATTGCACCACCTCCTTCTGGCGCACGATGCCAAGAGGCCCCTAATCTTTCGCTTTTGTACTTAAGACGGTTCGAAGGTAGTCTCTATGTGTGCCATTCTGTGATTTCAGGTTGTTTTACGGAGCAAGCATGTGTAAGAACTTAGTCAACCCACTGACACAGCTTGAGTGTGTATGTCATCTTAAAATAACAACAATTGTTTTTCTGCCTGGTTTCAGGCCAGGACCTTTCGCAGTGAGGCTAACTTGATAACCGCTACACCACAGAAACCGGCGACTTTGACGAGCTCCTTCAGAGCGTAGCTTCGCAGCAAGGAGAATAACACGGTCGTGGAAGATTACCTCAGGGGCTTTGGGATGAAAGGATCTTTATCGAACTTTGTAGTACTAAAACCAAAAGTGTTGCCTTTCTCACTGTTAGAGCTGAGACAACCCCTTTACAAGGCAATCCACCCAGACTGACTGTGCACATGATAATGGATAGCAAAAGGGTTTCTGCCTGATTTCAACGAGGAGCTTTGCATGTTAGACCAACTTGATATCCACTACACTACAGAATTTGGCCACGAGGGTATTACTTTCAGAGGGTAGCATCTAACCACAAAGCGACACATTATCATGCCAGGTCGACTCTAAGGGGCTTTCAAACCTCCTAGTGCACAATAGGTACTTTCTCAGCTTAATGGGGACCATGCTCATATGTGGAGGCTGATCGGTCCAATGCTAAGCCAGTGTAGCGTGGAGAGGAGATTGAAGCTGTTGTAATTGACATCGAGGGCTGCTGCTGCAGTGCAGCTATTTTTCATGGGAGAAACAAAGGCTGTTTAGAAATTGGTTCTTAACTTTCTTCTGTAGTCTCGCAAAACCCTTTTCGATTTCTTTGACCAATTTGCACATGCTGTTTGCCATATCGCGCCCAGCAAGAAGAGGGCATGCAATTGCAGGAAAGGGACTCTCAGCAGATACTCAAATCTGAAATTGAACGACGACCATTGCAACTTTAGCCAGTAATTGTCCGCTCTGTCAAAGACACACAGCCTTTATTCAGCGACTACTCTGGCGTGACTGCAAAAGATCTAACAGGCAAAAGCAGGCTTTCACATTCAGGCCCATAGGTAGCGCTCTTTTCAAATGCAGATTGCCGGAGAACGACGGGCGTAATTAGACAAGTGATGCATTTTTGTCCAACCTGAGCGAGTAAAAGTAATGGCATCAGAACAGCGCTACTACACCAGTGGCATGACCGGGGCAGTGCTGTTCCAGTCCTCGTTAGTATGGTGGACAGTATCTCCGCCTGTTGTAATTGACATCCTAGGCTGCTGCTGCAAGTGCAGCTATTTTTCATGGGAGAAAGTCTCTATTTCGATTAATAGTATGTGGTCGGTTTGTCCAAACTGAGGCTGTTTAGAAATTGGGTTTTAACTTTCTTCTGTAGTCTCGCATAACCCTTTTCGATTTCTTTGACCAATTTGCACATGCCGTTACCATATCGCGTGCACTAAGAAGAGGGCATGCAATTGCAGGAAAGGGACTCCTCAACAGATACTTAAAAACTGAAATTGAACGACGACCATTGCAACTTTAGCCAGTAATGGTCCGCTCAGTCAAAGGCACACAGCCTTTATTCAGCGACTACTCTGGCGTGACTGCAAACGAGCTATGCTCTTCAAGTCCTCGTTAGTATAGTGGACAGTATCTCCGCCTGTCACGCTGGAAGACCGGGTTCGATTCTCGACGGGAGAGTCTTTTGCCTTTGTCCCGGACAGTTGAAATTTCCCGCATGCGTCTTCGGCTTAGGGGAGGAGGCCTGTATTTGCAAATGATGGCCAGAAGAACTCCCCAGTTGTTGTGCCAAAATAGCTCAGTTGGGAGAGCGTTAGACTGAAGATCTGAAGGTCCCTGGTTCGATCCCGGGTTTCGGCATTGCACCACCTCCTTCTGGCGTACGATGCCAAGAGGCCCCTAATCTTTCGCTTTTGTACTTAAGACGGTTCGAAGGTAGTCTCTATGTGTGCCATTCTGTGATTTCAGGTTGTTTTACGGAGCAAGCATGTGTAAGAACTTAGTCAACCCACTGACACAGCTTGAGTGTGTATGTCATCTTAAAATAACAACAATTGTTTTTCTGCCTGGTTTCAGGCCAGGACCTTTCGCAGTGTGAGGCTAACTTGATAACCGCTACACCACAGAAACCGGCGACTTTGACGAGCTCCTTCAGAGCGTAGCTTCGCAGCAAGGAGAATAACACGGTCGTGGAAGATTACTCCTCAGGGGCTTTGGGATGAAAGGATCTTTATCGAACTTTGTAGTACTAAAACCAAAAGTGTTGCCTTTCTCACTGTTAGAGCTGAGACAACCCCTTTACAAGGCAATCCACCCAGACTGACTGTGCACATGATAATGGATAGCAAAAGGGTTTCTGCCTGATTTCGAACGAGGAGCTTTCGATGTTAGACCAACTTGATATCCACTACACTACAGAATTTGGCCACGAGGGTATTACTTTCAGAGGGTAGCATCTAACCACAAAGCGACACATTATCATGCCAGGTCGACTCTAAGGGGCTTTCAAACCTCCTAGTGCACAATAGGTACTTTCTCAGCTTAATGGGGACCATGCTCATATGTGGAGGCTGATCGGTCCAATGCTAAGCCAGTGTAGCGTGGAGAGGAGATGGAAGCTGTTGTAATTGACATCGAGGGCTGCTGCTGCAGTGCAGCTATTTTTCATGGGAGAAACAAAGGCTGTTTAGAAATTGGTTCTTAACTTTCTTCTGTAGTCTCGCAAAACCCTTTTCGATTTCTTTGACCAATTTGCACATGCTGTTTGCCATATCGCGCCCAGCAAGAAGAGGGCATGCAATTGCAGGAAAGGGACTCTCAGCAGATACTCAAATCTGAAATTGAACGACGACCATTGCAACTTTAGCCAGTAATTGTCCGCTCTGTCAAAGACACACAGCCTTTATTCAGCGACTACTCTGGCGTGACTGCAAAAGATCTAACAGGCAAAAGCAGGCTTTCACATTCAGGCCCATAGGTAGCGCCTTTTCAAATGCAGATTGCCGGAGAACGACGGGCGTAATTAGACAAGTCATGCATTTTTGTCCAACCTGAGCGAGTAAAAGTAATGGCATCAGAACAGCGCTACTACACCAGTGGCATGACCGGGGCAGTGCTGTTCCAGTCCTCGTTAGTATGGTGGACAGTATCTCCGCCTGTTGTAATTGACATCCTAGGCTGCTGCTGCAAGTGCAGCTATTTTTCATGGGAGAAAGTCTCTATTTCGATTAATAGTATGTGGTCGGTTTGTCCAAACTGAGGCTGTTTAGAAATTGGTTTTAACTTTCTTCTGTAGTCTCGCATAACCCTTTTCGATTTCTTTGACCAATTTGCACATGCTGTTACCATATCG
>JAHZUS010000034.1:0-33322 GCA_020496755.1 Channa maculata | reverse complement strand
AAATGCTAAAATGAGTTTGTGGTAAAATCTCCCACAGTCCACACACACACACAGAAAGGAAGACACTTTCAAATTACAAGCTCTTTTCAATTGATTTTCAGTATTAAAATGGTCCCTTTATTTCTAAATAGTTACTTATTCCTTTTTTCTTTACACTTTTAACAGCAACTTTTAGTTTGCTGTTTCTTTGTTTCTTTTCACTTTAAATATCAACTTTTACTTATTTACTTCCTCCTGTTACTTTTTTCTTTTCCGATTTCAACTTTTCCTGACTTTTTTTCCTTTTATTGTCATCTTCTTTCTTTCGATTCATCTCTCTTCAGCGCTTATGCATTGAACGCAAACGCCCGCTCTCTGCAGCTTCTGAGCGGTTGGCCTCGACCGGCGATTTCACAGCTCTTCAACTTGATTCTATTGATCTGCTTCTTGTATCATACTTTATGTAGAAACTTCATTTAAAGTTTCAACTTTAAATGAATAAATTTGGGGTAAAGTCTCCTGACAGTCCACACACAGCCAGACACACACAGACAGGAACGACACTTTCAAATTAAAAGCTCTTTTCAATTGTTTTTCAGATTTTCAGTATTAAAATGGTCCTTTATTTCTAAATAGTTACTTATTCCTTTTTCTTTACACTTGTAACAGCAACTTTTAGTTTGCTTCTTCCTTTGTTTCTTTTCACTTTAAATATCAACTTTTACTTATTTACTTCTCCATGGTTACTTTTTCTTTCCGATTTCAACTTTTACTTCACTTTTTTTCTTTTATTGTCATCTTCTTTCTTTCAGATTCATCTCTCTTCAGCGCTTATGCTTTGAACGCAAACGCTCCGCTCTCTGCAGCTTCTGAGCGGTTGGCCTCTATCGGCGACTTCACAGCTCTTCAACTTGCCTCTTTGATCTGCTTCTGTATCGTCATACTTTGGCATAGAAACTTCATTTAAAGTTTATACTGGGTCTAGACCCTTTCAACTTTTTCTGTGTTGATCAGCTTCTTGTATCTTTTATACTTGTTGAATAATCACAGTTTTAGTTTTAGGCACCTTTGGAGTTTTTCAACTTTTCCATTAGTGTGTATTATGGAATGTTGGAGCAGCTAGAGTGGTGACATCACATGCACGCTAACTTTTCAGTTTCCACTTTTAGCAACTTTTTCCTTCTTTCCTTCTTTCCTTTAGTCAACTATAATCTTACATAAACAAACTATACATCAAAACGTAGGTATTTTTGTCTTCTTTCAGGAAATGTAACTCCATAGTGACAGGTCTGATGGTTCTTCTCTAAGTGTCCAGAAGCAGAGAGTGCTGTCTGAAACTCCCATTGGAGTCCATTACAAAAGAGGTTCTGAAATTGTCTTCAAATCACAACGGGGCCTGTTTTGAAATTGCTACCACGACTTCATTTCATGGAGAATTGTCAAATAAAGTATTACTGTGTTCGAAGTCTTTGCAGCTCACAGTTTTTGAATTTTTCCAATAGGACTAATACTTTTTCATATTTTGAACATTTTACGAGGCAAAGTCTCCACTTTCCCACCCTGACTTTGCATTTGGCTCATGATTTAGCAGGCAGGCAGCAGTCATTGTCATGGTAACGGACACAGCTGCATGAGATCATGTGATCAGCCTCAGAGCTGTGTCCACACACTTTACCTGAGTTTTTCTCCTCAACATACACAGGAGTTACACACTCTCACAGACAGGAAACACATTTTCAAAATAAAAGCATTGCATCATACTTTATCCCTTTTTAGCACTTAAATGCTTTTTAGCATTTAAATGCTAAAACTTTTTGTGGTAAAAGTCTCCTGACAGTCACACACACATAGACAGGAAACAGACTTTCAAAATGAAGTTTTGCCCTACTTTTTATGATTTTTAGCATTTAAATGCTAAAATTAGTTTGTGGTAGTTCCTGACAGTCCACACACACACACACACACACACACACACAGACAGAAAAAACTTCTTTCAAAATAAAAGCCTTTCATCATACTTATTCCCTTCAGTATTTAAATGCTAAAATGACTTAGTGGTAAGCTCCCGACAGTCCACACACACACACAGACAGGAAAGACACTTTCAAATTAAAGCTCTGCAACGCCCGTCTCTTTACAGGGACACACACACATAGACAGAAACAGACTTTCAAAATGAAGCTTTTTGTCCTCATTTCTTTATGATTTTTAGCATTTAAATGTTAAAATTAGTTTGTGGTAAGTCTCCGAAACCACACACACACACACACACACACACAGACAGGAAAAACACTTTCTAAAATAAAAGCTTTCATCATACTCTTATTCCCTTTTCATTTAAAATGCTAAAATGACTTAGTGGTAAAGCCTCCTGACAGTCCACACACACACACAGACAGGAAAGACACTTAAATTAAAAGTTTCTGCAAACGCTCCGGTCTCTTTTACAGTGGGATACACACATATAGACAGGAAACAGACTTTCAAATGAAGCTTTGTTCATTTTCTTTATGATTTTTAGTATTTAGTTAAAATTAGTTGTGTAAAGTCTCCCACAGGTCCACACACACACACACACAGACAGGAAAACACTTAAAATAAAGCCTTTCATCATAATTTTGTCTCTTTCAGTATTTTTAAGCAAAATGACTTAGTGGTAAAAGCCTCCCTAAAGTCCACACACACACACACAGACAGGAAAAGACATTTCAAATTAAAGCTCGTAAACGCTCCCGTTCTTTACAGTGGACACACACACATAGACAGGAAACAGACTTCAAAATGAAGCCTTTTGCCCTACTCTTTTATGATTTTAGCATTTAAATGCTAAAATTAGTTTTGGTAAAGTCTCCGACAGTCCACACACACACACACACAGGAAAAAACACTTTCAAAATAAAAGCCTTTCATCATACTTTATTTCTTTTCAGTATTTAAATGCTAAAATGACTTAGTGGTAAAAAGCCTCCCGACAGTCCACACACACACACACACAGACAGTGAAAGACACTTTCTAAATTAAAAGCTCGTACAAGCATCCTCCGGTCTCTTTACAGTGATTACACATATAGACAGGAAACAGACTTTCAAAATGAAGCCTTTTGTCTCATTTTTATGATTTTTAGCATTTAAATGCTAAAATGAGTTTGTAGTAAAATCTCCGACAGTCTCACACACACACACAGAAAGGAAGACACTTTCAAATTAAAAAAGCTCTTTTCAATTGTTTTTCAGATTTTCAGTATTAAAATGGTCCTTTTATTTCTAAATAGTTACTTATTCCTTTTTCTTTATACTTTTAATACACTTTTTAGTTTGCTGTTTCCTTGTTCTTTTCACTTTAAATATCAATCTTTTATTTATTTACTTCCTCCATGTGTTACTTTTTTCTTTTTTTCGATTTCTGTTCTTTTCCTGGACTTTTTTTCCTTTTATTGTCATCTTCTTTCTTTCGTATTCATCTCTCTTCAGCGTTTAGCGGCATTGAGCGATGCAGCGCCTCCGCTCTCTGCAGCTTCAGAGCGGTTGGCCTCACGAGCAAGGACACAGCTCTTCAACTTGATTCTATTGATCTGCTTCTTGTATCGTCATACTTTGGCGAGAAACTTCATTTAAAGTTTCAACTTTAAATGAATAAATTTGAATTAAAGTCTCCTGACAGTCCACACAGCCAGACACACACAGACAGGAACGACACTTTCAAATTCAAAGCTCTTTTCAATTGTTTTCAGATTTTCAGTATTAAAATGGTCCCTTTATTTCTAAATAGTTACTTATTCCTTTTTCTTTACACTTGTAACAACAACTTTTAGTTTGCTTCTTTCCTTTTGCTCTTTTCACTTTAAATATCAACTTTTACTTATTTACTTCCTCCATGGTTACTTTTTCTTTCCGATTTCAACTTTTTACTTCACTTTTTTCTTTTTTATTGTCATCTTCTTTCTTGTATTCATCTCTCTTCAGCGTTTGCGGCTTTGAGCGTGCAACGCCTCCGCCTCTCTGCAGCTTCTGTTGCGGTGGGCCTTTATCGCATGGCGACTTCTTACAGCTTCTTCAACTTGCCTCTTTTGATCTGCTTCTTGTATCATTATACTTTGGCATAGAAACTTCATTTAAAGTTTATGTGGTCTAGACCCTTTCAACTTTTTCTGTATTGATCAGCTTCTTTGTATCTTTTATACTTGTTGAACAATCACAGTTTTAGTTTTTAGGTACCTTTTGGAGTTTTTAACTTTTCCATTAGTGTGTATTGCGGAATGTTGGAGCAGCTAGAGTGGGTGATATGGCATGCAATGCTAACTTTTCAGTTTCCACTTTTAGCAACTTTTTTCCTTCTTTCCCTCCTTCTTTCCTTTTAGTCAACTATAATCTTACATAAAACAAACTATACATCAAAACATGAGTATTTTTGTCTTCTTTCAGGAAATGTAACTCTCATAGTGACAGGTCTGATGGTTCTTTCTCTAAGTCTGTGAAGTAGAGAGAGTGTTGCCTGAAACTCCCATTGAGTCCATTACAAAAGAGGTTCTGAAATTGTCTTCAAATCACAAGCGGGGCCTGTTTTGAAATTGCTACCACGACTTCATTTCATGGAGAATTGTCAACATAGTACAATTATTGGTTCACAGTCTTTTGCAGCTCACAGTTTTTGAATTTTTCCAATAGGACTCAATACTTTTTCATATTTGAACATTTTATTTAGGCAAAGTCTCCACAGACGCCTCTCCTAAATTTACCTGTATTTGCCTCATGATTTAGCAGGCAGGCAATGCTAATTGTCATGGTAGCGATTACAGCTGCATGAGATCATGTGATCAGCCCCAGAGCTGTGTCCACACACTTTACCTGGAGTTTTTCTCCTCAACACACATAGTGGACACACTCCTCTCATACAGACAGAAACACATTTTCAAAATAAAAGCATTGCACTACATACTTTATCCCCTTTTTGCTTGCCATTCACTTTTAGCTTTGACTAAATGCTAAAATGACTTTTGTAGTAAAAGTCTCCCACAGTCCACACACACACACACACAAACAGACAGGAAAAATACTTTTCAAATTAAAAGCTCATGGTAACGCCTCTCCAGTCTCTCTTTTACAGTGGACACACACACAGACAGGAAACAGACTTTCAAAATGAAGCTCTTTTGTCCTTTACTTTTTATGATTTTTAGCATTTCTGAATAAGCTAAAATGAGTTTGTGTAAAATCTCCCGACAGTCCACACACACACACACAGAAAGGAAGACACTTTCAAATTAAAAGCTCTTTTCAATTGTTTTTCAGATTTTCAGTATTAAAATGGTCCCTTTATTTTCTAAATAGTTATTTATTCCTTTTTTCTTTACACTTTTAATGGCAACTTTCAGTTTGCTGTTTCTTTGTTTCTTTTCATTCTTTTAAATATCAACTTCTTTACTTATTTATTCTCCATACATTTTTTCTTTCTTCTTTTCGATTTCAACTTTTCCTGGACTTTTTTTCCTTTTTTATTGTCATCTTCTTCTTTTAGATTCATCTCTCTTCAGCGTTTGCGGCATTGAGCATGCAGCGCCGCCTCTCTCTGCAGCTTCTGAGCTGTTGGCCTTCACCAGGCGATTTCACAGCTCTTCAACTTGATTCTATTGATCTGCTTCTTGTATCGTCATACTGGCGTAGGAAACTTCATTTAAAGTTTCAACTTTAAATGAATAAATTTGAGAGTAAAGTTCCCTGACAGTCCACATACAGCCAGACACACACAGACAGGAGCGACACTTTCAAATTCAAAGCTCTTTTCAATTGTTTTCAGATTTTCTGTATTAAAATGGTCCTTTATTTCTAAATAATAGTTACTTATTCCTTTTTCTATACACTTGTAACAGCAACTTTTAGTTTGTTTCTTCCTTTGTTTCTTTTCACTTTAAATATCAACTTTTTACTTATTTACTTCCTCCATGGTTACTTTTTCTTTCTTCCATTTCTAACTTTTACTTTACTTTTTTTCTTTTATTGTCATCTTCTTTCTTCAGTATTCATCTCTCTTCAGCGTTATGCTTGCTGGCGTCAAGCGCCTCCGCCTCTACAGCTTCTGAGCGGTTGGCCTCTATCAGGCGGCTTTTCAGCTTCTTCTAACTTGCCTCTTTTGATCTGCTTCTTGTATCGTCACACTTTGGCATAGAAACTTCATTTAAAGTTTATCGGGTCTAGACCCTTTCAACTTTTCTGTGTTGATCAGCTTCTTTGTATCTTTTATACTTGTTGAATAATCATAGTTTTAAGGGTAGGCACCTTTTGGAGTTTTTCAACTTTTCCATTAGTGTGTATTGCGGAATGTTGGAGCAGCTAGAGTGGGTGACATCACATGCACGCTAACTTTTCAGTTTCCACTTTTAGCAACTTTTTTCCTTCTTTCCCTTCTTTCCTTTAGTCAACTATAATCTTACATAAACAAACTATACATCAAAACGTAGGTATTTTTGTCTTCTTCAGGGAAATGTAACTCTTAATAGTGAGAGGTCTGATGGTTCTTTCTCTAAGTGTCCAGAAGCAGAGAGAGTGCTGTCTGAAACTCCCATTGGAGTCCATTACAAAAGAGGTTCTGAAATTGTCTTCAAATCACAAGCAGGGCCTGTTTTGAAATTGCTACCACGACTTCATTTCATGGAGAATTGTCAAATAAAGTAAATTACCGTGTTCGTTGAAGTCTTTTGCAGCTCACAGTTTTTGAATTTTTCCAATAGGACTAATACTTTTTCATATTTTGAACATTTTATTACAGGCAAAGTCTCCGCACTTTCCCACCCTGACTTTTGCATTTGCCTCATGATTTAGCAGGCAGGCAGCAGTCATTGTCATAGTAACAGACACAGCTGCATGAGATCATGTGATCAGCCTCAGAGCTGTGTCCACACACTTTACCTGAGTTTTTCTCCCTCAACATACACAGTGGAGTTACACTCCCACACAGACAGGAAACACATTTTCAAAATAAAAGCATTGCATCATACTTTATCCCCTTTTAGCATTTAAATGCTTTTAGCATTTAAATGCTAAAATGACTTTAATAGTAAAAGTTCCCCGACAGTCTACACACACGAACAGTGGAACAGACTTTCAAAATGAAGCCTTTTGCCCTTACTTTTTATGATTTTTAGTATTTAAATGTTAAAATTAGTTTAATAGTAAAGTCTCCCACAGTCCACACACACACACACACACACACACACACACAGACAGGAAAAACACTTTCTCAAAATAAAAGCCTTTCATCATACTTTATTCCCTTTTCAGTATTTAAATGATAAAATGACTTAGTGTGGTAAAGCTCCCCGACAGTCCACACACACACAGACACAAAGACATTTTCTTTCAAATTAAAAGCTTTGCAAGCGTCTCTCAGTCTCTTTACAGACATGTTATTAATAATAAGACATAGACAGAAACAGACTTCTTTCAAATGAAGCCTTTTGTCTTACTTTCTTTATGATTTTTAGTATTTAAACTGTTAAAATGAGTTTAATAGTAAAATCTCCCGACAGTCCACACACTCACACACACACACACACATACACAGACAAGAAAATATCTTTCTAAAATAAAAGCCTTTCATCATATTTCTATTCCCTTTCTAGTATTTAAATGCTAAAATGACTTAGTGTTAAAGCCTCCCGACAGTCCACACATACACACAGACAGTTTAAAGACACTTTCAATTTAAAGCTCTTGCATACGCTCAAGTCTCTCTTTACAGTGGACACACACACATAGACAGGAAACAGACTTTCAAAATGAAGCCTTTTGCCTACTTTCTTTTGTGATTTTGGTGATTTAAATGTTAAAATTGGTTTGTCAAAGTTCCCGACAGTCCACACCTGCACACACACACACAACACAGTCAGGAAAAACACTTTTGATATAAAAGCACTTTCATCATACTTTATTCTTTTCCAGTATTTAGTACTAAAATGACTTTATGGTAGCAAGCCTCCTCGAAAGTCCACAGCACACAATAGTCACAGACAGGAATACACTTTCAGATTAAAAGCTTGTTACCAAGCGCCTCAGTCTCTTTACAGTGGATTTATACACACATGAACAGGAAACAGGATTTTCAAAATGAAGCCCTTTTGCCTACACTTTTTATTATATTAACATTGGCATTTAAGTAAGTAAATTGTATTAAAATTTCGAAGGAGATCCACACACACACACTTCTACCTATAACACACACACACAGACCAGGAAAAACACTTTCTAAAATAAAGCCTTTCATCATACTTTCTGAGTCTCTCTTTTCTAGAGATGTAAATGCTAAAATGACTTAGTGGTAAAAGCCTCCCTGAAGAGATCACACACACACACACACAGACAGGAAAGACACTTTCAAATTAAAAGCTACGTTACAAATGCCCCGTCCAGATCTCTTTACAGTGGACACACACATGAACCAGGAAATAGATTTTCAAAATGAAACCTTTCCATCTACTTTCTTAGATTTCTTGCATTTAAAATGCTAAAATGAGTTTATTAGTAAAATTCCCGATAGTCCACACACACATCACACAGAAAGGGAAGACACTTCTTCTGGACTTCAAGCTCTTTTCTTAATTGTTTTTCAGATTTTCGCAGTAAAATGGTCCTTTATTTTTGGCCAAATATACTTATTCATATTTCATACTTTAACAGCAACTTCTTTAGTTTGCTTATTCCTTTGTTTCTTTACACATTTAAACATCAACTTTTAGTTTACTGTTTACTATTTCCTTTCCTACAAATATCACTTTTACTTAATTACTTCCTCCAGGTTACTTTTTCTTTTCGATTTCTTTTCCTGGACTTTTTTCTTTTATTGTCATCTTTCTTTTCACATTCATCATCTCTCTTCAAGCTGCTTATGGCATTGAACGATAAACACCCCTTCACGCTCTCTCTGCAGCTTCTGGAAGCGGTTGGTTCTTACCAGGACGTTTGTTGTGCTCTTTCAACTTGATTCACTATTGATTCCGTTTCTTGTATCATCACGCTTTGTAGAGAAACTTCATTTAGTGCCTCAACTTTAAATGAATAAATTTGAGATAAAGTCTCCTGACAGTCCACACAGCCAGACACACACAGACAGGAAGATACACTTTCAAATTAAAAGCTCTTTTCAATTGTTTTTCAGATTTTCAGTATTAAAATGGTCCCTTTATTTCTAAATAGTTACTTATTCCTTTTTTCTTTACACTTGTAACAGCAACTTTTTAGTTTGCTTCTTCCTTTGTTTCTTTTCACTTTAAATATCAACTTTTTACTTATTTACTTCCTTCCATGTTACTTTTTTCTTTTCGATTTCCAACTTTTCCTTGACTTTTTTTCTTTTATTGTCATCTTCTTTCTTTCGTATTCATCTCTCTTCAGCGTTTGCGGCGTTGAGCGTGGCAGCGCCTTCCGCTTTCTGCAGCTTCTGAGCGTGTTGGCCTCGACCGGGCGATTTCACAGCTCTTCAACTTGATTCTCTTGATCTGCTTCTTGTATCATCACACTTTGGCGTAGAAACTTCATTCAAGTTTCAACTTTAAATGAATAAATTTAGGATAAGTCTCCTGACAGTCCACACACACCAGACACACACAGACAGGAGCGACACTTTCAAATTCAAAGCTCTTTTCAATTGTTTTTCAGATTTTCAGTATTAAAATGGTCCTTTATTTCTAAATAGTTATTTATTCCTTTTTCTTTACACTTGTAACAACAACTCTTTAGTTTGTTTCTTCCTTTGTTTCTTTTCACTTTAAATATCAACTTTTACTTATTTACTTCCTCCATAGTTATTTTTTTCTTTTCCATTTCAACTTATACTTCACTTTTTTCTTTTCTTGTCATCTTCTTTCTTTCGTATTCATCTCTCTTCAGCGTTTGCGGCTTTGAGCGTGCAAACGCCTCCGCCTCTCATAGCTTCTGAGCGTGTTGGCCTTTCATCATGCAGCGACTTGACAGCTCTTCAACTTGCTCTTTTGATCTGCTTTATGTATCATCATTCTTTGGCATAGAAACGTCATTTAAAGTTTATACGGTCTAGACCCTTTCAACTTTTTCTGTGTTTGATCAGCTTCTTTGTATCTTTTATACTTGTTGAATAATCACAGTTTTAGTTTTAGGCACCTTTTGGAGTTTTTCAACTTTTCCATTAGTGTGTATTATGGAATGTTGGAGCAGCTAGAGTGTGGTGACATCACATGCACGCTAACTTTTCAGTTTCCACTTTTAGCAACTTTTTCCTTTCTTTCCTTCTTTTTCTTTAGTCAACTATAATCTTACATAAACAAACTATACATCAAAACGTAGGTATTTTGTCTTCTTTCAGGAAATGTGTTCCTCATAGTGACAGGTCTGATGGTTCTTTCTCTAAGTGTCCAGAAGCAGAGAGAGTGCCGTCTGAAACTCCCATTGGAGTCCATTACAAAAGAGGTTCTGAAATTGTCTTCAAATCACAAGCAGGGCCTGTTTTGAAATTCTACCACGACTTTATTTCATGGAGAATTGTCAAATAAAGTAAATTACCGTGTTCGTTGAAGTCTTTTTGTAGCTCACAGTTTTGAATTTTTCCATTAGGACTAATACTTTTTCATATTTTGAACATTTTATTCATAAAGTCTCACACTTTCCCACCCTGATTCTTGCATTTGGCTCATGATTTAGCAGGCAGGCAGCAGTCATTGTCATGGTAACGGACATAGCTGCATGAGATCATGTGATCAGCCTCTCTGAGCTGCCAGCCCATACACTTTACCTGAGTTTTTCTCCTCAACATACACTGTGGAGTAACACTCCCTCTTCAGACAGGAAACACATTTTCAAAATAAAAGCATTGCATCATACTTTATCCCCTTTTTAGCACTTAAATGCTTTTTAGCATTTAAATGCTAAAATGACTTTGTGGTAAAAGTCTCCCGACAGTCCACACACACACACATAAACAGGAAACAGACTCTTCAAAATGAAGCCTTTTGCCCTACTTCTTTATGATTTTAGTATTTAAATGTTAAAATTAGTTTAATAGTAAAGTCTCCCGACAGTCCACACACACACACACACACACACACACAGACAGGAATAACACTTTCAAAATAAAAGCCTTTCATCATACTTTATTCCCTTTTCAGTATTTAAATGCTAAAATGACTTAGTGGTAAAAGCCTCCCGAAAGTCCACACACACACACACACACAGACAGGAAAGACACTTTCAAATTAAAAGCTCGGTGCAATCATGTCAGGTCTCTTTATTAGTGGACACACACACATAGACAGAAACAGACTTTCAAAATGGTTTTTGTCCTTCTTTCTTACTTTTATGATTTTTAGCATTTAAATGCTAAAATGAGTTTAATAGTAAAATCTCCGACAGTCCACACACACACACACAGAAAGGAAGATACTTTCAAATTAAAAGCTCTTTTCAATTGTTTTCAGATTTTCAGTATTAAAATGGTCCCTTTATTTCTAAATAGTTACTTTCTTCTTTTTCTATACATTTTTAACAGCAACTTTTTAGTTTGTTGTTTTCTGTTCTTTTCACTTTAAATATCAACTTTTTACTTATTTACTTCCTCCATGTATTTTTCTCTTTTCGATTTCAACTTTCCTGGACTTTTTCCCTTTATTGTCATCTTCTTTCTTTGTATTCATCTCTCTTCAGCGTTTGCGGCATTGAGCGCAAAAACGCTCCGCTTCTCTGCAGCTTCTGAGCGGTTGGCTGCGACCAATGCGATTTCACAGCTCTTCAACTTGATTCTATTGATCTGCTTCTTGTATCATTATACTTTACGCGTAGAAACTTCATTTAAAGTTTCAACTTTAAATGAATAAATTTGGGATAAAGTCTCCTGACAGTCCACACACAGCTGAGACACACACAGACAGGAACGACACTTTCAAATTCAAAGCTCTTTTCAATTGGTTTTCAGATTTTCATGCTTAAAATGGTCCTTTATTTCTAAATAGTTACTTATTCCTTTTTTCTTTACACTTGTAACAGCAACTTTTTAGTTTACTTCTTCCTTTGTTTCTTTTCACTTTAAATATCAACTTTTTACTTATTTACTTCCTCCATGGTTACTTTTTTCTTTTCCGATTTCAACTTTTACTTCACTTTTTTTCTTTTGTCATCATCTTTCTTTCGTTCGTCATCTCATCTTCAGCAGTTTATGCTTTGAGCGTGCAAACGCCTCGCATTCTGCAGCTTGAGACGGTTGGCCTCTATCAGGCGACTTCACAGCTCTTCACACCTGCCTGATTGATCTGCTTCTTGTATCGTCATATTTCTTTTGCATAGAAACTTCATTTAAAGTTTATACGGTCTAGACCCTTTCTAACTTTTCTGTGTTGATCAGCTTGTATCTATCTTATATACTTGTTGAATAATCACAGTTTTAGTTTTAGGCACCTTTTGGAGTTTTTCAACTTTTCCATTAGTGTGTATTGCGGAATGTTGGAGCAGCTAGAGTGGGTGACATCACATGCACGCTAACTTTTCAGTTTCCACTTTTAGCAACTTTTTTCCTTCTTTCCCTTCTTTCCTTTAGTCAACTATAATCTTACATAAACAAACTATACATCAAAACGTAGGTATTTTGTCTTCTTTCAGAAATGTAACTCTCATAGTGACAGGTCTGATGGTTCTTTCTCTAAGTGTCCAGAAGCAGAGAGAGTGTTGTCTGAAACTCCCATTGGAGTCCATTACAAAAGATGTTCTGAAATTGTCTTCAAATCACAAATTGGGCCTGTTTTGAAATTGTTAACACGATTTCCATTTCATGGAGAATTGTCAAACAAAGTAAAACTACTGTGTTAGTTGAAGTCTTTTGCAGCTCACAGTTTTGAATTTTTCCAATAGGATTGGCTACTTCTTTTCATATCTTTTTTGAACATTTTACGGTGCAAAGTCTCCAGACTTTCCCAATTCTGACTTTGCATTTGGCTCATGATTTAGCAGGCAGGCAGCAGTCATTGTCATGGTAACGGATACAGCTGCATGAGATCATGTGATCAGCCTCAGAGCTGTGTCCACACACTTTACCTGGAGTTTTTCTCCTCAACATACACAGTGGAGTTACACACTCCTCTGCACAGACAGGAAACACATTTTCAAAATAAAAGCATTGCATCATACTTTTTATCCTTTTTAGCACTTAAATGCTTTTTAGCATTTAAATGCTAAAATGACTTTATAGTGTGTGTCTCCCGACAGTCCATACACACACATAGACAGAAACATACTTTCAAAATGAAAGCTCTTTGTCTCACTTTTTATGATTTTTAGCATTTAAATGCTAAAATTAGTTTGTGTGTAAAGTCTCCCGACAGTCCACACACACACACACACACAGACAGGAAAAACACTTTCTTAAAATAAAGTTTTTCATCATACTTTCATTCCCTTTTGTGTATTTAAATGCTTAAATGACTTAGTGGTAAAAGCCTCCACAGCCCTACACACACACACACACAGACAGGAAAGATACTTTCAAATTAAAGCTCGTACAAGCATCTCCGGTCTCTTTACAGTGGACACACACACAGACAGGAAACAGACTTTCAAAATGAAGCCTTTTGTCCTACTTTTATGATTTTTAGCATTTAAAATGCTAAAATGAGTTTATGTAAAATCTCGACAGTCCACACACACACACAGAAAGGAAGATACTTTCAAATTAAAAGCTCTGTTCAATTGTTTTCAGATTTTTAGTATTAAAATGGTCCTTTATTTCTAAATAGTTATTTATTCTTTTTTCTTTATACTTTTAACAACAACTTTTAGTTTGCTGCTTCGCTGTTCTTTTCACTTTAAATATCAACTTTTACTTATTTACTTTCATGAAGTTATTTTTTCTTTTCGATTTCAACTTTCTTTACTGGACTTTTTTCCTTTTATTGTCATCTTCTTTCTTTATTCATCTCTCTTCAATGTTGCGGCATTGAGCGATGCAAGCGCCTCCGCTCTCTGCAGCTTCTGAGCGGTTGGTCTCGATCGGGCGATTTCACAGTTCTTCAAATCTGATTCCTATTGATCTGCTTCTTGTATCGTCACATTTTGGCGTGAAACTTCATTTAAAGTTTCAACTTTAAATGAATAAATTTGGGATAAAGTCTCCTGACAGTCCACACACAGCCAGACACACACAGACAGGAAACGATACTTTCAAATTCAGCCTCTTTTCAATTGTTTTTCAGATTTTCAGTATTAAAATGGTCCTTTATTTCTAAATAGTTACTTATTCTTTTTTTCTTTTACACTTGTAACAGCAACTTTTAGTTTACTTCTTCCTTTGTTTCTTTTCACTTTAAATATCAACTTTTTACTTATTTATTTCTCCATGGTTACTTTTTCTTTCCGATTTCAACTCTTTACTTCACTTTTTTTTTCTTTTATTGTCATCTTCTTTCTTTCGTATTCATCTCTCTTCAGCGCCGCGGCTTTGAGCGTGCAAGCGCCTCCGCTCTCTGCAGCTTCTGAGCGTTGGCCTTTATCGAGGACTTCACAGCTCTTCAACTTCTGCCTTTTGATCTGCTTCTTGTATCGTCATATTTGGCATAGAAACTTCATTTAAAGTTTATCGGGCCCAGACCCTTTCAACTTTTCTGTGTTGATCAGCTTCTTTGTATCTTTTATACTTGTTGAATAATCACAAGTTTTAGTTTTAGGCACCTTTTTGGAGTTTTTCAACTTTTCCATTAGTGTGTATTGCGGAATGTTGGAGCAGCTAGAGTGGGTGATATCACATGCACACTTCACTTTTCAGTTTCCATTTTTAGCAACTTTTTCCTTCTTTCCCTTCTTTCCTTTAGTCAAATAACTATAATTACATAAACAAACTATACATCAAAACGTAGGTATTTTTGTCTTCTTTCAGGAAATGTAATTTCCATAGTGGACAGGTCTGATGGTTCTTTCTCTAAGTGTCCAGAAGAAGCAGAGAGAGTGTTGCCTGAAATCTCCCATTGGAGTCCATTACAAAGAGGTTCTGAAATTGTCTTCAAATCACAAGCAGGGCCTGTTTTGAAATTACAATAATGACTTCATTTCATGGAGAATTGTCAAATAAAGTAAATTACTGTGTTCAGTTGAAGTCTTTTGCAGCTCACAGTTTTGAATTTTTCCAATAGGACTAATACTTTTCATTCTTTGAACATTTTACGAGGCAAAGTCTCACGCACTTTCCCACCCTGACTTTGCATTTGGCTCATGATTTAGCAGGCAGGCAGCAGTCATTGTCATGGTAACGGACACAGCTGTGCTGAGATCATGTGATCAGCCTCAGAGCTGTGTCCACACACTTTACCTGAGTTTTCTCCCTCAACATACACAGGTTAGTTACACTCCCTCACAGACAGGAAACACATTTTCAAAATAAAGCATTGCATCATACTTTATCCTTTTTGCACTTAAATAACTTAGCATTTAAATGCTAAAATGACTTTGTAGTAAAATCTCCCGACAGTGTCCACACACACACATAGACAGGAAACAGACTTTCAAAATGAAGCCTTTTGCCTACTTTTATGATTTTTAGTATTTAAATGCTAAAATTAGTTTAATAGTGTAAGTCTCCCGACAGTCCACACACACACACACACACACAGACAGGAAAAACACTTTCAAAATAAAAGCCTTCATCATCTTTTCTTTATTCCCTTTTCAGTATTTAAATGCTAAAATGACTTAGTGGTAAAAGCCTCGAAAGTCCATACACACACACACACACACACAGACAGGAAAGACACTTTCAAATTAAAAGCTCGTGGCAACGCCTCCGTCTCTCTTTACAGTGGACACACACACAGATAGTGTAACAGACTTTCAAAATGAAGCCTTTTGTCCTACTTTTATGATTTTTAGCATTTAAATGCTAAAATGAGTTTGTGGTAAAATCTCCCGACAGTCCACACACACACACACAGAAAGGAAGACACTTTCAAATTAAAAGCTCTTTTCAATTGTTTTTCAGATTTTCAGTATTAAAATGGTCCCTTTATTTCTAAATAGTTACTTATTCCTTTTTTCTTTACACTTTTAACAGCAACTTTTTAGTTTGCTGTTTCTTTGTTTCTTTTCACTTTAAATATCAACTTTTGCTTATTTACTTCCTCCATGGTTACTTTTTCTTTTTCTGTTCTCAATCCTTCTGGACTTTTTTCCTTTTATTGTCATCTTCTTTCTTTATTATTCATCTCTCTTCAGCGTTCTTATGCATTGAGCGTGGTAAGCGCCTCCGCTCTCTACAGCTTCTGAGCGGTTGGCCTCCACCGGCGATTTCACAGCTCTTCAACTTGATTCTATTGATCTGCTTCATGTATCGTCATACTGGCGTAGAAACTCATTTAAAGTTTCAACTTGAAATGAATAAATTTAGAGTTAAAGTCTCCTGACAGTCCACACACAGCTAGACACACACAGACAGGAACCATGCACTTTCAAATTCAAAGCTCTTTTCAATTGTTTTTCTTAGATTTTCAGTATTAAAATGGTCCTTTTATTTCTAAATAGTTACTTATTCTTTTTTCTTTACACTTGTAATAAGTATAATCTTTTAGTTTGCTTCTTTTCCCTTTTGTTTCTTTTTTCATTTTTAAATACAAATTTTTCCTATTTTTCATTTCTCCATAGTTACTTTTTCTTTTCCATTTTTAATCTTTACTTCACTTTTTTTCTTTTAGATACATCTTCTTTCTTCGTAGATTCATCTCTCTTCAGCCGCTTAAGGCTTTGAGCGATGCAAACGCCTCCGCTTCTCTGCAGCTTCTGAGCGGTTGGCCTACCACGAGGCTAGTTTCACAGCTCTTCAACTTGATTTCCATTGATCTGCTTCTTGTATCACCATACTTTGGCGTAGAAACTTCATTTTTTAAGTTTCAACTTTAAATGAATAAATTGATGAAATCTCCTGAGTGTCCACGATACAGCCAGACATACATAGACAGTTAAGACATTTTCAAATTCAAAGCTCTTTTCAATTGTTTTTAGGATTTTCAGTATTAAAATGGTCATTTATTTCTAAATAGTTACTTATATTCCTTTTTTTATATAATTGTAACAGCAACTTTTTTGGTTATTTCTTCCTTGTTTCTTTTCTACCTTTAAATATCAACTTTTTTTAATTATTTCATCTTCCTCACATGGTGGATACTTTTTTTCTCTTTCCAGTTTCAAGCTTTTACTACACTTTTTTTCTTTTTATTATTATAATCTTCTTTTCATTATTCATCTCTCTCTTCAGCGCTTGCGTGCTTTGGAGCAGTGTAAGCGCCTCCGCTCTCTGCAGCTTCTGAAGCGGTTGACCTCTTATAAAGCGACTTCTGTTGCTCTTCAACTTGCACTTCTTTGATCTTCTGGGTTTTGTCGTCATACTTTTGCAGCACCAAAGCGTCATTTAAAGTTTAGCACGGGTCTGATCCTTTCAACTCTTTCTGTGTTGATCAGCTTCTTTGTATCTTTATACTTGTTGAATAACGTCATGCTTTAGTTTTGTGTAACTTTACAGAGTTTTCTTTTCTAACTTTTCCATTAGTGTGTATTTATGGAATGCTGGATATGTTAGATTGGGTCACATCACATGCTTACTTCTTTTGAGTTTCCACTTTTAGTAATCTTTTTCCTTCTTTCCCTTTCTTTCCTTTAGTCAGCTATAATCTTACATAAACAAACTATACACTAAAAGCTAGTATTTTTCCACTTCTCTTTAATTTCTCTTCCTCCTCTCTACCTCTTTCATATCTCTTCTCCTCCTCCCTTTTTCTGCCTCTTCAGGAAATGTAACTCATAGTGACAGGTCTGCTGATGGTTCTTCTCTAAGTGTCCATGAGTGTTATTGAAAACCTCCATTGATTCATTACAAAGAGGTTCTGAAATTAACCTTCTCAAATCACAATGGCAGGTCCTGTTTTGAAATTGTTACCATGATTTCATTTCATGGAGAATTGTCAAACAAAGTAATTACAGTGCTCAGTTGAAGTCTTTGCAGCTCACAGTTTTTGAATTTTTCCAATAGGACTCATTACTTTTTCATATTTTGAACATTTTATGAGGCAAAGTTCCTGACTTTCCCACCTCTGACTAAGACATTTGGCTCAAGATTTGCAGGCAGGCAGCAGTCATTGTCATGGTAACGGACACAGCTGCATGAGATCATGTGGATCAGCCTCAGAGCTGTGTCCACACACTTTACCTTGAGTTTTTCTCCTCAATATGCACAGAGCAGTTATACATTCCCTCAGAGACAGGAAACACATTTTCTCAAATAAAAGTATTGCATCATACTTTATCCCTTTGCACTTAAATGCTTTGCTTCGTGTCAATGCTAAAATGACTTTATCAGTAAAAGTCTCCCATGCAGTCCACATACACACATTATAGACAGGAAACAGACTTTCAAAATGAAGCCTTTTGCCCTACTTTTTATGATTTTTAGCATTTAAATGTTAAAATTAGTTTAAATAGTAAGTCTCCAGACAGTCCACACACACACACACACACAGACACACACACAGACAGGAAACACTTCTGTATAATAGTGCTTTCTATCATTTCTTATTCATTTTCAGTGTTTAAATGCTAAAATGACTTGACGGTAAAATGCCTCCTGACAGTCCACACACACACACAGACAGGAAAGATACTTTCTAAATTAAAAGCTCTTGCAAAACGCCTCCAGTCTCTTTACAGTGGACACACACACATAGACAGAAACAGACTTTCAAAATGTAGCCTTTTACCTACTACTTTTTATGATTTTTAGCATTTAAATGCTAAAATTAGTTGTCAGGTAAAGTCTCCTATTGTGTCACACACACACACACACACACACACACAGACAGACAGGAAAACACTTTTTGAATATAGCCTTTCATCATACTTCCTTTATTCTTTTCAGTATTTAAATGTAAAATGACTTAGAGGTAAAAGCCTCCGTAGTCCATACACACACATGCACACAGGAAAAGACACTTTCAAATTAAAAGCTCGTACAAGCGCCTCGGAATCTCTTTACAGTGGACACACACATAGACAGTGAAACAGACTTTCAAATGGAAGCTTTTGCCCCTACTACTTTATGATTTTTAGCATTTAAATGTTAAAATTAGCTGTGTATCCCACAATCTCTGACAGTCCACACACACACACACACACACATTAAACACAGACAGGAAAAACACTTTCTAAATAAAAGTTTTTCATCATACTTTCTATTCCCTTTTCAGTATTTAAATGCTAAAATGACTTAGTGGTAAAAGCCTCCGAGAAAGTCACACACACACACACACACAGACAGGAAAGACACAATCAGTGTCAAGCTCGTGCAAACGCCTCGGTCTCTTTTACAGTGATTAATTTTACCACATAGACATAGAAACAGACTTTCAAATGAAGCCTTTTGTCCTATTTTTATGATTTTTATTTACACTAAATGTTAAAATGAGCTTGTGGTAAAATCTTCCTGACAGTCCATTACACAATAATAACACAGAAAGGAGGACACTTTCTTCTAAATTCAAAGCTCTTTTTCAATTGTTTTTCAGATTTTCAGTATTAAAATGAATTTTTATTTCTAAATAGTTACTTATTCCTTTTCTCTTTATACTTTTAACAGCAACTTTTTAGTTTGCTGCTTCCTTTGTTCTCTTTCACTTTAAATATCAACTTTTATTTTATTTACTTCCTCATGATTTTACTTTTTCTTTTCGATTTCAACTTTTCTCTGGACTTTTTTTTCCTTTTATTGTCATCTTCTTTCTTTCAGATTTTCATCTCTCTTCAGCGCTGCGGTATTTAGCGTGCAAGCGCCTCTCGCTCTCTTTACAGCTTCTGTGTTGTTGGCCTCACCAGGCGATTTCACAGCTCTTCAAATTTGATTCTATTGATCTGCTTCTTGTATCGTCATATTTTGGCGTAGAGACTTCATTAAAAGTTTCAACTTTAAATGAATAAATTTGAGGTAAAGTCTCCTGGATAGTCCAACACAGCCAGCACACACACAGACAGGAGCGAGACTTTCTAAATTAAAAGTTCTTTTCAATTGTTTTTCAGATTTTCAGTATTAAAATGGTCCTTTATTTCTAAATAGTTATTTATTCTTTTTTCATTACATTTGCATAAGAAAACTTTTAGTTTGCTTCTTTCTTTGTTTCTTTTCACTTTAAATATCAACTTTTACTTATTTACTTCCTCCATGGTTACTTTTCTTTTTTCCGATTTCAACTTTTACTTCACTTCTTTTTTTCTTTTTATTGTCATCTTCTTTCTTTTCTATTCATCTCTCTTCACAGCTTGCGGTTTTGAGCGTGCAAAGCACCGCGCCTCTACAGCTTCTGTGCTGTTGGCCTCTATCATGCGACTTACACAGCTTCTCTTCAACTTGGCCTCTTTTGATCTGCTTCTTGTATCGTCATACTTTGGCATAGAAACTCTCATTTAAAGTTTATATGAGTCTAGACCTCTTTCAACTTTTCTGTGTTGATCAGCTTTGTATGTCTTTTATACTTGTTGAATAATCACAGTTTTAGTTTTAGGCACTTTTGGAGTTTTTCAACTTTTCCATTAGTGTGTATTGCGGAATGTTGGAGCAGCTAGAGAGGGTGACATCACATGCACGCTAACTTTTCAGTTTCCACTTTGCAACTTTTTCCTTCTTTCCCTTCTTTCCTTTAGTCAACTATAATCTTACATAAACAAACTATACATCAAAAACGTAGGTATTTTTGTTCTCTCTTTCAGGAAATGTAACTTTCAGAGTGACAGGTCTGATGGTTCTTTCTCTAAGTGTCCAGAAGCAGAGAGAGTGCCGCCTGAAACTCCCATTGGAGTCCACATACAAAAGAGGTTCTGAAATTGTCTTCAAATCACAAGCAGGGGCCTGTTTTGAAATTGCTACCATGACTTCATTTCCCATGGAGAATTGTCACATAAAGTAAATTAGTGTTCGTTGAAGTCTTTTTGCAGCTCACAGTTTTGAATTTTTCCAATAGGACTAATACTTTTCATATTTTGAATATTTTACGAGGCAAAGTCTCCGTGACTTTCCCACCCTGACTTTGCATTTGGCTCATGATTTAGGTGGCAGGCAGTAGTCATTGTCATAGTAACGGATACAGCCAAATGAGATCATGTGATCAGCCTCAGAGCTGTGTCCACACACTTTACCTGAGTTTTTCTCCTCAACATACACATGGAGTTACACTCTCCTCTCACAGACAGGAAAACACATTTTCAAAATAAAAAGCATTGCATCATACTTTATCCCTCTTTAGCACTTAAATGCTTTAGTATTTAAATGCTAAAATGACTTTAATAGTAAAAAGTCTCCTACAGTCCACACACACACATATGACAGGAAACAGACTTTCAAATGAAGCCTTTTGCTCTATTTTTTATGATTTTTAGCATTTAAATGCTAAAATTAGTTTAATAGTAAAGTCTCCCGACAGTCCACACACACACACACACACACACACAGACATTAAAACTTACTTTCAAAATAAAAAAAGCCTTTCTTACTGTACTTCTTATTCCTTTTCTAGTATTTAAATACTAAAATGACTTAGTGGTAAAAGCCTCCCGACAGTCCACACACACACACAGACAGGGAAAAAGACACTTCTGTAACTAAGTTTCTTGTAAACGCCTCAGTCTTCTTACAGTGGACACACACACATAGACAGGAAAACAGACTTTCAAAATGAAGCCTTTTGTCCTACTTTTCTGATTTTTAGTATTTAAATGCTTTAAAAATTAGTTTGTAAAGTAAAGTCTGACAGGCAGTCCACACAGACACACACAAACACACACACAGACAGTGAAAACACTTTCAAAATAAAGCCTTTCATCATACTTCTTTATTCTCTTTTCAGCATTCCGTCTAAATATTTGATTAGTCAAGCCTCCACGACAGTCCACACACACAGACAGGAAGAGACTTTCAATTGAAGCTCTTTTGGCAATGCTCCAGTCTCTTTTAATAATTGGACACACACACAGATACAGGAAACAGATTTCTCAAAGTGAGGCCTTGCTACTATTTTTTATGATTTTGTGTGACATTTAAATGCTAAATTATGCTTGTAGTAAAGTCTCCGACAGTCCACACACACACACATACAGACATAGAAAAGACTTTCAAAATGTCAGTGCTTCTATCTTTATTTTATTCTTTCAGTATTTAAATGCTGAAATGACTTAGTGGTAAAAGCTTCCTGAAGTCACACTACACACACACAGATATTAGAGACACTTTTCAACTAAAAGCTCGTGCAAGCCTATCCAGTCTCTTTATAGTGGACACACACACATAGTCAGGAAACAGACTTTCAAAATGAAGCCTTTTGCCTCACTTTTTATGATTTTAGCATTTTAAATGCTAAAATTAGTTTAGGTAGTAAAGTCTCTGGACAGTCCACAATAACACACACACACACACACACACACACACAAGATATGGAAAAAAATACTTCAAAATAAAAGCCTTTCATCATACTTTATTCCCTTTTCAGTATTTAAATGCTAAAATGACTTAGTGGTAAAGCCTCCGAAAGTCCATACACACACACACACACAGACAGGAAAGACACTTTCAAATTCAAGCTGATACAGGCATATCGCTCCGTCTCTTTACAGTGGACACACACACACATAGACAGAAACAGACTTTCAAAATGAAGCCTTTTGTCCTACTTTTATGATTTTTAGCATTTAAATGTTAAAATGAGTTGTGGTAAAATCTCCCGACAGTCCACACACACACACAGAAAGGAAGACACTTTCTAAATTCAAAGCTCTTTTCAATTGTTTTTCAGATTTTCAGTATTAAAATGGTCCCTTTATTTCTAAATAGTTACTTATTCCTTTTTTCTTTATACTTTTAATAAAGCAACTTTTTAGTTTGTTGTTTCCTTTATTCTTTTCACTTTAAATATCAACTTTTTACTTATTTACTTCCTCCATGGTTACTTTTTTCTTTTTCGATTTCAACTTTCCTGGACTTTTTTTCCTTTTATTGTCTTCTTCTTTCCGTATTCATCTTCTCTTCAGCTGTTTGCGGCATTGAGCGTGCAAGCGCCTCGCTTTCTGCAGCTTCTGAGCGTGGTTGGCCTCGATCAGGCGATTTCACAGCTCTTCAACTTGATTTCATTGATCTGCTTCTTGTATCGTCATACTTTGGCGTAAATCCTCATTTAAAGTTTCAACTTTAAATGAATAAATTTGAGTAAAGTCTCCTGACAGTCCACACACAGCCAGACACACACAGACAGGAACGACACTTTCAAATTCAAAGCTCTTTTCAATTGTTTTTCAGATTTTCAGTATTAAAATGGTCCCTTTATTTCTAAATAGTTACTTATTCCTTTTTTCTTTACACTTTGTTACAGTACCTTTTAGTTTGCTTCTTCCTTTGTTTCTTTTCACTTTAAATATCAACTTTTTACTTATTTACTTCCTCCATGGTTACTTTTTTCTTTTCCGATTTCAACTTTTACTTCACTTTTTTTTCTTTTATTGTCATCTTCTCTTCTCTTTCAGATTCATCTCTCTTCAGCGTTTGCGGCTTTGAGCGATGCAAGCGCTTCTCCGCTCTCTGCAGCTTCTGAGCGGTTGGTCTCTATCAGGCGCACTTCACAGCTCTTCAACTTGCCTCTTTGATCTGCTTCTTGTATCGTCACACTTTGGTATAGAAACTTCATTTAAAGTTTATCTGGTCTAGACCCTTTCAACTTTTTCTGTGTTGATCAGCTTCTTTGTATCTTTTATACTTGTTGAATAATCACAGTTTTAGTTTTAGGCACCTTTTGGAGTTTTTCAACTTTTCCATTAGTGTATATGGCGGAATGTTGGAGCAGCCAGAAGGGGGTGACATCACATGCACGCTAACTTTTCAGTTTCCACTTTTAGCAATCTTTTTCCTTCTTTCCTTCCTTTCTTCAATCAACTATAATCTTACATAAACAAACTATACATCAAAACATGAGGTATTTTTGTCTTCTTCAGAAATGTAAATTCTTATAGTGACAGGTCTGATGGTTCTTTCTCTAAGTGTCCAGAAGCAGAGAGTGTTGTCTGAAACTCCCATTGAGTCCATTACAAAAGAGGTTCTGAAATTGTCTTCAAATCACAAGCAGGGCCTGTTTTGAAATTCATACTACGACTTCATTTCATGGAGAATTGTCAAATAAAGTAAATTACCGTGTTCATTGAAGTCTTTTGCAGCTCACAGTTTTTGAATTTTTCCAATAGGACTAATACTTTTTCATATTTTGAACATTTTACGAGGAAAAGTCTCCTGACTTTCCCACCCTGACTTTGCATTTGGCTCATGATTTAGCAGGCAGGCAGCAGTCATTGTCATGGTAACGGACACAGCTGCATGAGATCATGTGATCAGCCTCAGAGCTGCAGCCTACACACTTTACCTGAGTTTTCTCCCTCAATATACACAGTGGAGCTATACACTCTCCCTCACAGACAGGAAACACATTTTTAAAATAAAGCATTGCATCATACTTTATCCCCTTTTAGCACTTAAATGCTTTTAGCATTTAAATGCGCAAAATGACTTTGTAGGTGTGTCTCCCACAGTCCACATACACACACATAGACAGGAAACAGACTTTCAAAATGAAGCCTTTGCTCCTATTTCTTTTATGATTTTTAGTATTTAAATGCTAAAATTAGTTTGTGGTAAAGTCTCCCGACAGTCCACACACACACACACACACACACAGACACACAGACAGGAAAACACTTTCAAAATAAAAGCCTCTTCATCATACTTTTATCCCTTTTCAGTATTTAAATGCTAAAATGACTTAGTGGTAAAAGCCTCCCGAAAGTCCACACACACACACACACACAGACAGGAAAGACACTTTCAAATTAAAAGCTCGTGCAAACGCTCCAGTCTCTTTACAGTGGATACACATACAGACAGGAAACAGACTTTCAAAATAAGCCTTTTAACTCTACTTTTATGATTTTTAGCATTTAAATGCTAAAATGAGTTTAATAGTAAAATCTCCACAGTCCATGTCACACACACATACATAGAAAGGAAGACACTTTCAAATTAAAAGCTCTTTTTCAATTGTTTTTCAGATTTTCAGTATTAAAATGGTCCCTTTATTTCTAAATAGTTACTTGTTCCTTTTTCTTTACACTTTTAACAGCAACTCTTTAGTTTGCTGCTTCTTTTGTTTCTTTTTTCACTTTAAATATCAACTTTTTACTTATTTACTTCCTCCATGATTTTTTTTTTTTTTTGATTTCAACTTCTTCTGGACTTTTTTCCTTTTATTGTCATCTTCTTTCTTTATTCATCTCTCTTCAGCGTTTGCGGCATTGAGCGTGCAAACGCCTCCGCTTCTCTGCAGCTTCTGAGCGGGTTGGCCTCGACTGGCCGTATTTCTACAGCTCTTCAACTTGATTTCCATTGATCTGCTTCTTGTATCGTCGTACTTTGGCGTGAAACTTCATTTAAAGTTTCAACTTTAAATGAATAAATTTGAGTAAAGTCTCTCTGACAGTCCACACACAGCCAGACACATACAGACAGGAAATCGACACTTTCAAATTCTAAAAGCTCTTTTCAATTGTTTTTCAGATTTTCAGTATTAAAATGGTCCCTTTATTTCTAAATAGTTACTTATTCCTTTTTTCTTTACACTTGTAACAGCAACTTTTTAGTTTGCTTCTTCCTTTGTTTCTTTTCACTTTAAATATCAACTTTTTACTTCCTCCATGGTTACTTTTTTCTTTTCCGATTTCAACTTTTACTTCACTTTTTTTTCTTTTATTGTCATCTTCTTTCTTTCGTATTCATCTCTCTTCAGCGTTGCGGCTTTGAGCATTGCGCGCCGCCGCAGCTCTGAGCAGTGCTTCATAGCACCTGGCTTCTATCAGCTTCTTCACAGCCTTTCATCCTGCCTCTTTTGATCTGCTTCTTGTATCGTCATACTTTGGCATAGAAACTTCATTTAAAGTTTATCGGGGCTCAGACCCTTTCAACTTTTTCTGTGTTGATCAGCTTCTTTGTATCTTTTATACTTGTTGAATAATCACAGTTTTAGTTTTAGGCACCTTTTGGAGTTTTTCAACTTTTCCATTAGTGTGTATTATTGAATGTTGGAGCAGCTAGAGTGGGTGACATCACATGCACGCTAACTCTTTCAGTTTCCACTTTTAGCAACTTTTTTCCTTTCCCTTCTTTCCTTTAGTCAACTATAATCTTACATAAACAAACTATACATCAAAGCAGTAGGTATTTTTGTCTTCTTTCAGGAAATGTAACTGTCATAGTGACAGGTCTGATGGTTCTTTCTCTAAGTGTCCAGAAGCAGAGAGAGTGTGTTGCCTGAAACTCCCATTGAGTCCATTACAAAGAGGTTCTGAAATTGTCTTCAAATCACAAGCAGGGCCTGTTTTGAAATTGCTACGACTTCATTTCATGGAGAATTGTCAAATAAAGTAAATTACCGTGTTCGTTGAAGTCTTTTGCAGCTCACAGTTTTTGAATTTTTCCAATAGGACTAATACTTTTCATATTTTGAACATTTTACGAGGCAAAGTCCCGCACTTTCCCACCCTGACTTTTGCATTTGGCTCATGATTACAGGCAGGGCAGCAGTCATTGTCATGGTAACGGACACAGCTGCATGAGATCATGTGATCAGCCTCAGAGCTGTGTCCACACACTTTACCTGAGTTTTTCTCCTCAACATACACAGTGGAGTTACACACTCCCTCACAGACAGGAAACACATTTTCAAAATAAAAGCATTGCATCATACTTTATCCCTTTTTAGCATTTAAATGCTTTTAGCATTTAAATGCTAAAATGACTTTAATGTGTAAAGTCTCCTCACAGTCCACACACACACATAGACAGGAAACAGATTTTCAAATGAAGCCTTTTGTCTTTACTTTTTTTTTATGATTTTTGTAGCATTTAAATGCTAAAATTAGTTTGTAGTAAAATGTCTCCCGACAAAGCCCACACACACATACAGACAGGAAAACACTTTCTAAAATAAAGCCTTTCATCATACTTTCTTATTCTTTTCAGTATTTAAATGCTAAAATGACTTAGTGGTAAAAGCTTCCAAAGTCCACATAATACACACACACACAGACAGGAAAGACACTTTCAAATTGCAGCTCGTTACAAGCATCTCCGGTCTCTTTTACAGTGGACACACACACATAGACAGAAACAGACTTTCAAAATGTAGCCTTTTGTCCATTTTTTATGATTTTTAGCATTTAAATGCTAAAATGAGTTTAATAGTAAAATCTCCTTCCAGGTCCATAATAATACACAACAGAAAGGAAGACACTTTTAAAATTAAAGCTCTTTTCAATTGCTTTTCAGATTTTCAGTATTAAAATGGTCCCTATATTTCTAAATAGTTACTTATTCCTTTTTCTCTTATACTTTTAACAGCAAACTTTTGGCTCTGTTCTTTCCTTTTTTCTTTTCACTTTAAATATCAACTTTTACTTATTTACTTCTCCCATGATTTACTTTTTCTTTTCGATTTCAACTTTTCCTGGACTTTTTCCTTTTATTGTCATCTTCCTTCTTTCAGTATTCATCTCTTTCTTCAGCGTTTGCGGCATTGAGCGATGCAAGCGCTTCCTCTTTTCTGTAGCTTCTGGCGGTTGGCCTCGACCAGCTGATTTCACAGCTCTTCAACTTGTTTCTATTGATCTGCTTCTTGTATCGTCATACTTATGCAGAGAAACTTCATTTAAAGTTTCAACTTTAAATGAATAAATTTGGGGTAAAGTGTCCTGACAGTCCCACACACAGCCAGACACACACAGACAGGAACGACACTTTCAAATTAAAAGCTCTTTTTCAATTGTTTTTCAGATTTTCAGTATTAAAATGGTCTCCTTTATTTCTAAATAGTTACTTATTCCTTTTTTCTTTACACTTTGTTGTACAACTTTTTAGTTTGCTTCTTTCCTTTGTTTCTTTTCACCTTAAATATCAACTTTTTACTTATTTACTTCCTCCATAGTTACTTTTTCTTTTTCCGATTTAATTACTTTTATTTCACTTTTTTTCTTTTATTGTCATCTTCTTTCTTTTCTTCGATTCATCTCTCTTTCAGCGTTTGCGGCTTTGAGCGATGCAAACGCTTCTCCATCTCTTGCAGCTTCTGAGCTGCGTGGCCTCTGTCGGCGACTTTCTACAGCTCTTCAACTTGCCTCTTTTGATCTGCTTCTTGTATCGCTGTTACTTTGGCATAGAAACTTCATTTAAAGTTTATACGGGTCTAGACCCTTCTTCCTTTTTCTGTGTTGATCAGCTTCTTTGTATCTTTTATAATTTGTTGAATAATCACAGTTTTAGTTTTTAGGCAACTTTTGGACTTTTCAACTTTTCCATTAGTATGTATTGCGGATGTTGGAGCAGCTAGAGTGGGTGACATCACATGCACGCTAACTTTTCAGTTTCCACTTTTAGCAACTTTTTCCTTCTTTCTTCTTCTCTTCCTTTAGTCAACTATAATCTTACATAAACAAACTATACATCAAAACGTAGGTATTTTTGTCTTCTTTCAGGAAATGTAACTCTCAGAGTGACAGGTCTGATGGTTCTTTCTCTAAGTGTCCAGAAGCAGAGAGAGTGCTTGCCTGAAACTCCCATTGGAGTCCATTACAAAAGAGGTTCTGAAATTGTCTTCAAATCACAAGCGGGGCCTGTTTTGAAATTGCTGATTAACACTGACTTCATTTCATGGAGAATTGTCAAATAAAGTAAATTACCGTGTTCGTTGAAGTCTTTTGCAGCTCACAGTTTTTGAATTTTTCCAATAGGACTAATACTTTTCATATTTTGAACATTTTATTTAGGCAAAGTCTTGCACTTTCCCAATTCTGACTTTGCATTTGGCTCATGATTTAGCAGGCAGGCAGCAGTCATTGTCATGGTAACGGACACAGCTGCATGAGATCATGTGATCAGCCTCAGAGCTGTGTCCACACACTTTACCTGAGTTTTTCTCCTCAACATACACAGTGGAGTTACACTCTCCCTCACAGACAGGAAACACATTTTCAAAATAAAAGCATTGCATCATACTTTATCCCCTTTAGCACTTAAATGCTTTTAGCATTTAAATGCTAAAATGACCTTGTATTAAAAGTCTCACGACAGTCCACACACACACACATAGACAGGAAACAGACTTTCAAAATGAAGCCTTTTGCCCCACTTTTATGATTTTAGCATTTAAATGCTAAAATTAGTTTGTAGTAAAGTCTCCCGACAGTCCACACACACACACACACACACACACACAGACAGAAAAACACTTTCAAAATAAAAGCCTTCTTATCTATACTTTATTCCCTTTTTAGTATTTAAATGTTAAAATGACTTAGTGGTAAAAGCCTCCCAAAGTCCACACACACACACACACAGACAGGGAAAGACACTTTCAAATTAAAAGCTCGTACAAACGCCAGGTCTCTTTGTTATAGTGGACACACACACATAGACAGAAACAGACTTTCAAAATGAAGCCTTTTGTCCTACTTTTTATGATTTTTTACATTTAAATGCTAAAAATGAGTTTATGATAAAATCTCCTGACAGTCCACACACAAGCCAGACACACACAGACAGTGAAACTGACTTTCAAATTCAAAAAGCTCTTTTTCAATTGTTTTTCAGATTTTCAGTATTAAAATGGTCCTTTATTTTCTAAATAGTTATTTATTCTTTTTTTCTTTTTACATTTTTAACAGCAAATCTTTAGTTTGCTTTTCCTGTTTCTTTTCACTTTAAATATCAACTTTTACTTATTTATTTCCTCCATGGTTACTTCTTTCTTTTCCGATTTCAACTTTTACTTCATTTCTTTTTCTTTTATTGTCATCTTTCTTCTTTCGTATTCATCTCTCTTCAGCGTTTGCGGCTTTGAGCGCAGTAAACGCCCGCTTCCTCACAGCTTCTGAGCGGTTGGCCTCTATCAGGCGACTTCACAGCTCTTCAACTGTTTCTTTTGATCTGCTTCTTGTATTGCCATACTTTGGTATAGAAACTTCATTTAAAGTTTATACGGGTCTAGACCCTTTCAACTTTTTCTGTGTTGATCAGCTTCTTTGTATCTTTTATACTTGTTGAATAATCACAGTTTTAGTTTTAGGCACCTTTTGGAGTTTTTCAACTTTTCCATTAGTGTGTATTGCGGAATGTTGGAGCAGCTAGAGTGGGTGACATCACATGCACGCTAACTTTTCAGTTTCCATTTTAGCAACTTTTTCCTTTCTTTCCCTTCTTTCCTTTTAGTCAACTATAATCTTACATAAACAAACTATACATCAAAACGTAGGTATTTTTGTTTTCTTTCAGGAAATGTAACTCTCATAGTGACAGGTCTGATGGTTCTTTCTCTAAGTGTCCAGAAGCAGAGAGTGCCGTCTGAAACTCCCATTGGAGTCCATTACAAAAGAGGTTCTGAAATTGTCTTCAAATCACAAGCAGGGGCCTGTTTTGAAATTGCTACCACGACTTCATTTCATGGAGAATTGTCAAATAAAGTAAATTACCGTGGTTAGCTGAAGTCTTTTGCAGCTCACAGTTTTTGAATTTTTCCAATAGGACTAATACTTTTCATATTTTGAACATTTTATTAGGCAAAGTCCCAGCACTTTCCCACCCTGACTTTGCATTTGGCTCATGATTTAGCAGGCAGGCAGCAGTCATTGTCATAGTAACGGACACAGCTGCATGAGATCATGCAGATCAGCCTCAGAGCTGTGTCCACACACTTTACCTGAGTTTTCTCCCTCAACATACACAGTGGAGTTACACACTCCCTCACAGACAGGAAACACATTTTCAAAATAAAAGCATTGTATCATACTTTATCCCTTTTAGCACTTAAATGCTTTTAGCATTTAAATGCTAAAATGACTTTGTGTAATAAGTCTCCCACAGTCCACACACACACATAGACAGTGAAACAGACTTTCAAAATGAAGCCTTTTGCCTACTTTTATGATTTTTAGCATTTAAATGCTAAAATTAGTTTGTAAGTAAAAACTCCCGATTTGTCCACACACACACACACACACACACAGACAGGAAAAACACTTTCAAAATAAAAGCCTTCATTCATACTTCTTATTCCCTTTTCAGTATTTAAATGCTAAAATGACTTAGTGTAAAAGCTCTCCTGAAAGTCCACACACACACACATTACAGTAGACAGGAAAGACACTTTCAAATTAAAAGCTCGTGCAAAGCATCTCCGTCTCTCTTTACAGTGGACACACACACATAGACAGGAAACAGACTTTCAAAATGAAGCCTTTTGTCCTATTTTTATGATTTTTAGCATTTAAATGCTAAAATGAGTTTATGTAAAATCTCCCGACAGTCCACACACACACACAAGAAGGAAAGACACTTTTCAAATTAAAAGCTCTTTTCAATTGTTTTTCAGATTTTCAGTATTTAAATGGTCCCTTTATTTCTAAATAGTTACTTATTCCTTTTTCATTACACTTTTAACAGCAACTTTCTTTTAGTTTGCTTGTTTCGCTATTTTTCTTCACTTTAAATATCAACTTTTTACTTATTTATTTCCTCCATGATTACTTTTTTTCTTTTCCGATTTCAACTTTTCCTGGACTTTTTTTCCTTTTATTGTCATCTTCTTTCTTTCAGATTCATCTCTCTTCAGCGTTTGCGGCATTGAGCGTGCAAGCGCCTCCGCTCTGCAGCTTCTGAGCGGTTGGTCTCGATCGAGCGATTTTCACAGCTCTTCAACTTGTTTCTATTGATCTGCTTCTTGTATCGTCATACTTTGATGTGAAACTTCATATTTAAAGTTTCCAACTTTAAATGAATAAATTTAGGGTAAAATCTCCTGACAGTCCACACACAGCCAGACACACACAGACAGGAACTACACTTTCTAAATTAAAAGTTCTTTTCAATTGTTTTTCAGATTTGCATTATTAAAATGGTCCCTTTACTTCTAAATAGTTACTTATCTCCTTTTTTCTTTTACACTTGTAACATTTTGTTCTTAGTTTGCTTCTTCCTTTGTTTCTTTTCACTTTAAATATCAACTTTTTACTTATTTACTTCCTCCATGGTTACTTTTTCTTTCTCCGATTTCAACTTTTACTTCACTTTTTTCTTTTATTGTCATCTTTCTTTTTCTTTTCAGACTCATCTCTCTTCTTCAGTTTGCGGCTTTGAGCGATAAAGCGCCTCCATCTCCTCTAGCTTCTGAGCGGTTGGCCTCTATCAAGCGATTTTCACAGCTCTTCAACTTGCTCCCTTTGATCTGCTTCTATCGCCATATTTTGGCATAGAAACTTCATTTAAAGTTTATAATGGGTCTAGACCCTTTCAACTTTTCTGTGTTGATCAGCTTTTCAGTATCTTTTATACTTGTTGAATAATCACAGTTTTAGTTTTAGGTACCTTTTGGAGTTTTTCAACTTTTCCATTAGTGTGTATTGCGGAATGTTGGAGCAGCTAGAGTAGGTGACATCACATGCACGCTCGCTTTCAGTTTCCACTTTTAGCAACTTTTTTCTCTTCTTTCTCTTCTTCTTTCCTTTAGTCAACTATAATCTTACATAAACAAACCATACATCAAAACGTGGTATTTTGTCTTCTTTCAGGAAATGTAACTTTCATAGTGACAGGTCTGATGGTTCTTTCTCTAAGTGTCCAGAAGCAGAGAGAGTGCCGCCTGAAACTCCCATTGGAGTCCATTACAAAAGAGGTTCTGAAATTGTCTCCAAATCACAAGCAGGGGCCTGTTTTGAAATTGCTACCACGATTTCATTTCATGGAGAATTGTCAAATAAAGTAAATTACCGTGTTCGTTGAAGTCTTTTGCAGCACACAGTTTTGAATTTTTCCAATAGGACTAATACTTTTCATATTTTGAACATTTTTATTTATGTGAAAGTCTCCAGACTTTCTTCCACCCTGACTTTGTATTTGGCTCATGATTTAGCAGGCAGGCAGCAGTCATTGTCATGGTAACGGACACAGCTGCATGAGATCATGTGATCAGCCTCAGAGCTGTGTCCACACACTTTACCTGAGTTTTTCTCCTCCTCATACATACAGTGGAGTTACACTCCCTCACAGACAGGAAACACATTTTCAAAATAAAGCATTGCATCATACTTTATCCTTTTTTAGTCTTTAAATGTTTTTAGCATTTAAATGCTAAAATGATTTTGTGTAAAGTCTCCCACAGTCCCTACACACACACATAGACAGAAACAGACTTTCAAAATGAAGCCTTTTGTCTCACTTCTTTTATGATTTTTAGTATTTAAATGCAAA